>JANHFM010002289.1:134951-148595 GCA_032468115.1 Grayia smithii
CCACCAAGCCACACCACACCCACCAAGCCACGCCCACAGAACCGGTAGTAAAAAAATTTGGATTTCACCCCTGGCTTAAAGAGCTTCTGCCAGTTGGTTTAGGGCTCCAACAGAAGGTTTTTACATTGGGATTGGTTAATAGATTAACAACAGATCCTACCTTTCCCCTTCTCATCATACTGCCTCCCTCTCCAACTTTTTAGCTAGATTGATTTTTATAGTATTGTATTTATATCATTAGATTTTATATAGTTTTATCTTTTAATATTGTAAGCCTCTCTGTGTTACTATGTGGTAAAATGGGAGCTTAATAAATTTTATAAATAAATAAATAAATAAATAAATAAATAAATAAATAAATAAATAAATAAATAAATAAATAAAAAACTGTCTACCCAAATTGAGTTCAAATCACCAGGACCAGATGGCTTACATCCCAGAATTCTGAAGGAGATGGCAGATGTGATCTCGGAACCACTGAACCATATCTTTTAAAGATCCTGGAGCACAGGGAAACCACCAGAGGACTAGAAAATAGTTGACATGATTTCCATCTTCAAAAAAGGGGAAAAAATGAATCCAAAAAATGAATCCAGGAAATTACAGACCAATTAGCCTGACATCAATACCTGGGATGATCCTGAAAGAGATAATCAAACAACAGATTTGCAAACACCTAGAAGCAAGTAAACCTATTACTAGAAGCCAACTTGGTTTTGTCTGACTAAATTAGTGGACTAGTGAAATGCTGTGGACATAGTATACTACTTGGACTTCAGTAAGGCATTTGACAAAGTAGACCACAATCTACTTCTTGGCAAGATAGAAAAATGTGGAATGGACAGCATCACCACCAGATGGATTTGTAACTGGCTGACAAACCATAGTAGTCCTTAATGGTACTACATTACATGGAGGGAAGTAAGCAGTGGGGTATCCCAAGATTCTGTCTTAGTCCCAGTACTCTTCAACATCTTTATAAACTCCCTGCTTGACCAGGGACTAGAAGACCTCCAAGGCCCCTTTCAACTCTGTTATTCTGTTATTTCAGTTAAATATACGAAATAAACTTTGTAGGAGTGCAGATGGTCCTGAGATTTTCTAGGTAGTTCAGGTTTCTGCACAACTTGAGTTTGAATACATTATTTGTTTGTGGATGTTACACATTTGTGAATGAGCTTTGAGAAGCCTTAATTAGATGTTTGAAGGGCATGGTCTGAGGACATCTGGTTGAAGGTTAGCAGGCTTGAATCTAATCAGGAGTAGAAACTGAGTGGGAAACCCCACATGAATACCATCATGAGTTCCATGGTGGAAGGATGGCCAGATATAAATGCACTCAATAAAATAATTAATATAATACATAAGTTAAAACAAAAGCTATTGTCAAGTTTATCAAAAGGATTTTTTAATGGAGCTAATTCTAATGCATATATATACACACACACATATATATATACATACATACATACATACATATATACATACATACATACATACATACATACATACATACATACACATTTATGGCTCCACCAAGAGGACTTTTGTCATGACAATCTTTTAAAAGATATTTTCTTAAATAAGAAGGTGGTCAGAAATTCAGTATTGGGGTGCAGAATCATGGACATGGAAATTTTGACATCTTCTTTTAAGAAGACATGTAATGGAGGTCTTTCAAACACTACATAGCTGTCTCCCTTACTCAGCAGACATACATAAATATTTGTGACTCTTAGCCTGGCAGGTAGGATATTGATGCTCTTCTTACTTGGACCATACAGATACTACTTCTCCATAATAAATAATAATAAAATAGATTTTATTTATTGAAAATCCAGCAAAAAACTAATATACCAAGAACTGGGATTTTGCAGGATCAGTCTTTAAGAGAATGACATTGTTTTAAGATATATAGCTTCTATCTAAGAAACTAATAAAAGTATTGCTGGTCTTTCATTTAAGTTCACACCAACATAAAGGGGCCCAGAGGGCAACTCATAAAGCTAAAAGGCTTCAGGACTTCCTTTTTACAAAAAAAAAACCCCACATTTCCTTATATACTGAACTTTAGATCCAACCTCACAGAAATACTAGAAAAAATATATAGACACCACCACTGCCTTGAAGTATTAAAACATGCTAGTTAGTGACTCACAGATTAATGGCTTTCACTTGTGTAACAGATCATTCAAACCACATTCAAAAATCCTCCCCAAACTGAAAGGCTGCAATTTTGTGCAACTTCACAAGAGCACAGTACAAAACTGCTGACAAAAATATAGCTAACATAAAATCAGAAAGCTGGATAGGGACGCAGGGTATCATTTATTTCAAGGGTGGGGAATCTAAGGCCCTCCAGATGCTGTCGAAATGCAACTCCTAGATACCCTCACTATTACTCATGTTAGCTGGAGCTGCCAAGAGTACTAATTCAGAAACATCTGGTAAGCCAGATCCTAACTTTTTATAGGCAGAGAAATCATTCAGTGTACAATATGTGTTGATTACAATTATTTGGAATAGGTAGCATCAACACTGGTCAATAAAATCATAGCAAAAAACATAGAGAGAGAAAAAAAGACTAACAATTGTCCTTCTCATAAAGAAGATGACTCTATGGTGTGAACAGAGAACCTATCTGGAGGTTCTAAGGCAGTAAGTGAGTGCTCTCCTCTCTTTATGGTCCTCCTCAGAGATCAAATGCTCATAATTGGGAATGTACAATATTGTGGAGGGGAAAGTACCATGGAAAAGAGCTGTGGTGGCACAGTGGTTAGAATGCAAGTACTGCAGGCTAATTCTGCTGACTGCCAGCAGTTCTATTCTCACCGGCTCAAGGTTGACTCAGCTTCCATCCTTCCGAGGTCAGTAAAATGAGGACCCAGACTGTTGGGATCAATATGCTGACTCTGTAAATAGCTTAGAGAGGGCTGTAAAGCACTATGAAGTGGTATATAAGTCTAAGTGCTATTGCTACTTTGAATGTAGCATCTCTCTGCATCTACTTAAAGCATTTCCATATTTGTCTGGGATGTCATGGCTATAACATAAACATGGAACAAAATACATTTGTTTTAAGGAATGGCAGATAGCCACAAAAAGTAGAATACAGGTAAACCTCAGGTTATGATAGAAATCGGTAATTTCATGATGGCTCTCCAGAATTGATACTACCAAGAATGTTTAGGATGCACTTCCCGATCAAATTAACTACAGCATGTACTTGAAAATTTAACTTAATAAAGTTGTGTCTCAAGGGCAAGATGATGATTTTCACTTTGTAAATTGATAGCGACTCTCAAGGATACAAAAATTGTCCCCTTCCTTAACCTCTAAGACAAAGCCAGCCTTCCATTTTGTCAGTAATATTATCATTATACACGATTACCACGATTAAAGCTACTGATGTTTGCTTTAAGGTAACACGAAGCATAAAAGGATATATAAATTGTATGTCTTTCCTAACTTATATACAGAAATTCCGATGCATGATCTGATCAATGACAGACATAAATTCATTAAGGTTCCAATTAGTACTTTTCTAACAGAATATGCTCCTAATATTGTGAATAAGAATAAAAAATAACATAGAGAAATCTTCAAGAATAATGAAGTGAATGGTGCCTATGTACCCTCTCTGTGATCCTAGAGGGCCCTCTAGCTTTCAGAGGAATTCTGCAAGATGAAATGACAATGAAGATGCCCACAGCACCACAGAGGAAGGTAAAAAGCAAATCTGATCAAGGACAGGTAAAAACCTTTATTTACTGTGTCAATAAGAATGGCAAAACAGGCTATTTCTTCATTATCATTCTCAAAGCTGGCATCCAGTAACTGTTTTGGGTGACTATGTCTTTTCTTAGTAGAGAGAGACTGGGGAAACCCTTGCAGGAACACTAAGTGGACTACTGTAAGCATCTGTTGATAAAGTCGATCAGATCCGTTGGCTGATCAGTTAAAACTGGGCTGGCTGTGTGGGTCTTAGTAACTGATTTGAGGCATGGTCTTGTTGTTATTGGCAAGAGTTTCACCCAATTAGTCCTGAGGAAGTGGGCAGCATTCTTGGGACTGTAATTTCTGTCACCTGTGCTTTAGATCCACGTCTCTCCTAGCTGAAGCTTCTTGGGAAGTGATGCTTGGATACAAGATATGGTGAACTCCACTTTGCAGGAGAAAATATTTGCATTTAAAGAGGGGGCTGTCTGTCCCCTTCCTAAGAAGTTGTCCTTGGATCCAACAGTTCAGAATGATTTCTTTCCAATCTCCATCCTTCTCTTTTTAGAATGATTGTTTCAGAACTTCAAAGGGCCCTGAAGAAAGCAGATTTTATAGACTCTTTCTAGTCAAACTTCAGGGAGTTCAAGTATTCATTCTATATATTCCAAGACTGATAACATAGATATTATAAACACAAACAAAAGCTATTCTTTCTCAGATAAATATGAGTATAGTTTTAATCCTGGAGTTGAAGATGGATTCTGGGGCTATTAGCGTTCTCTTGGATAGATATCTGCAATATGTCTGCATTCCTACATTGGAAAATATCTTTGTGCTGTTTTATATATTAAATAGATCTCAGTACATTTTGTCCTAGGAGAATCAACTCTCCTTTCTACATGAACCTCTTCTGCAGCTCATATGTATATTTATTGTGAAACTTTTTAAAAAAAACTAAATTTGAAATCTTAAAAAAGAGCCAGCAGAGAAATAAATGTTGCAAAAAAAATATTTAATTTTTTCCAGTTTCATTTTGTAAATAAATCTTATAGTCAATATCAAAAAAGAGTTTGCTGATTTACATTACCTATATAATTATGGAGTTTAAATATAAAATAACCAAATGATAAGTAGCAAATCTGTCATCAAGCTAGAACTACAGCACCATCTTGTGGTGATCAGTTTATTGTAGAATTAGAAATTCCAGTAAAATATACTGTATACTTTTTCCTAATAAGAATTAATACTTTTTGTCAGTTAAGTAAGGATTCTATTTAAGTTTCATTGCACCACCAAAAGAAATAGCATGCTTATTTCAACAGAATAGTGTGGGGAAAATAGGAGGAAGAAGGAGTATTAGATATTCACCTCGAGTTGTGTATAAAAATAATAAAGGTAGGAAATGAATGAATGGGTGAGTAAGTAAATATCACAAAGGGGAAAAAGGTGGGATTGAAGTTGTTCTGGAAGAGAGAAATAAGACCTGCAACAAAATGTTACACTCTATTTTCACATCAACTAAAGTGCTCCTATTTTGCACAAGTCGTTCTCAACTTACAATCATTCAAGTGACTATTGGAAGATATAGCAACAATGAAAAAAATAATGACTTAGAACTTCATATCTTCATACTTATGACCATGTAAACACCCCCATGGTTACATGATCAAAATTCAGATGCTTGGCAGCTGGCATATATTTATGATGGCTGTAGTGTCCCAGGGTCATGTGATCACCATTTGGGACCTCCTCAGCCAGCTTTCAAAAAGCAAAGCCAATGGGGAAAGCTAGATTTACTTAATGACCATGTGACTCACTTAACAACTGCAGTGATTCTGTTAACAAAAAGGGTCATATGATTATATGCAACTCATCCAACAACTGCCTCACATGCAACGGAAATTCCCATCACAACTGTGGTCATAAGTAAGAATTATCTGCATTTCAGATAGCTATTCCCTCTAGGATATAGCCTTTCCTTCCATCCCCAGTTTATAAAATGAACATTCAACTGTTTGTGGCTTTGGGGCCTATTGTGTTACTTCCTGATGCATTATTTTGATGCAATAGTTTATGCCCTTCAGATTTTTTTATGATATCTTATGTGCATGGGTTAGAGTAGGCAGCTTTCTCTTTCCCAATAATCTGTTTTAAGTACTTAGCTGTTGGCAATTATCTCTTCAGTTAAATATCAGAGGAATTAATGTATTATTAAAAATCACTCTTGCTCAGAAGATACCTGAAATGGAGTTCCATAATGGCAGTGTAGATTTTACCTTTATTTAATTTTTTATTTATTAATTTGTCAAACATGTACAGATAGGTGAAAATATAAACAGACATGGGAAAAAAATGAATACATATAAATGGGGACAATAGGACAGGGACAATAGGCATGCTGGTGCACTTATGCATACCCCCTTTACAGGCCTCTTAGGAATGGGGTGAGATCTATGGTAGACAGTTTAAGGTTGAAGCTGTGAGGGTTAGAGGATGTAACAATGGAGTTGGGTAGGGTATTCCAGGCACTTATCATGGATTGATAAAATGTATGAGCCAGGTTAGCATTTGAAGGATCTGCATGGCAAAATGAAAAATAAACCAAGTGACAATTACAAGTTGAGTAGCAAATATGTTTCTTATGGTGGGGGTCCCTAAACTCTTTAGTTCATCAATTCATTCATGAAATTTTAGACTCTTCCCCAATCCACAAATATTATATGAAAAAAATCCTACTTTAATAGTACTACAAATGATAACATCCACTTTGAAGGTTAATACTGATCATTTTGGAAAATCTTGCTTTTTTTATAAGGAAGGCATTAGTCAACCACATTGAGACTGTACAATTAACCTACTGAAACATTTTTATCCAGGCTCCTCTGTTCCTAGGACGGTCCCACCTTTTCTCTTTCAATTTCCCCGCTCTCCTTTTTGCAGCCAACCAGCGGAAGGGACTCGGGACGACCAATCAAGACTCCATTTCGCCCCTCCGACAGGGAACGCGGCTCCTTTCGCCTCCCATAGGCGCCTGCGCAGTCGTCCCTACGCCGCTTCGGAGGTGTGGGCAGGCCGGGCCCGTCGATTGGTTGGTGCGTTTGTTTGGGAGACCTTGGAGGCCTGGCCGGTCGCGCGGGGCCAGAACGTTAGAGCCTCCATGAGCAGGTGTTGTCTACCTGTAGCCTCGGTCGTGAGGGGACTCCTCGGCTCAGTTTTTTTCTGCCTGACACGGACTATGAGCCTCCGAGGAAATCCAGCTGCCTACCTGTCGGGGGGCCCGAGTAGTAGCAGCAGCAGCAGCAGGGCGGGCTCTGACGAAGGAGGCAGCGGAGGGAGCGCCTTCTTCCTGCCCACGACCTCCTCGCCCCGGCCGAGGCTGCTGCGGCTGTCGGACGTGCCGGGCGACGAGCCTTTCAAAGCCAACGACGCGCTGCTGCACCTGCCCCTTTCCGCCCCTGCAACAGGGCAGGCTCAGCATCACGTCGTTTACTTCCCGGGGGACGTGCAGGTAGGCGGGCGCCGGAGATCCCCCGATCCGTGAGTTTTCTTCGGATACGCGAAGCCCGCGAGGAAGGAAACGCACCGCCTTGCACGCAACGCGTGTTTCATGGGCTGTCCGGTGCACGTGCGAACGCAGACCGCGGGCTCGGTGGACGGCGAGTGGCGCCGCAGTCCCCGATAGGTTCGGCGCGGCAGCTGGCTCTGAGCAACGATGCGGAGGAATAAGGCAACCCAAGAAACCCCAATGGCCGGGAGTTGCTTTTGGGGTGCATGGAGGCGGGGGTTTCTCCCTAGGACTTCTGTTCTAGCGTGACTTGTCAAAATTCAGGTCTCGAAATTAAAAAGGAAAGGGAGGGGAATTTATGAATAAGTTGGCCGATGTTAAATTGAGGGGAGAGGGGGTCATTAGAAGAAACCGTGATCTCTTGTAGGCCACGATTGGCACTTAAAAATCTGCCATTTCAAGTGAAAATCAAGTCGAAACTTAAGAAATAGGCTGGATATATGTCGGAGGTTTGTTTGTTTTCTAATGGAGTCTGTAGATAACTTGCACCAGGGATCTTGACTGACCTTTGAGTTGCTCTAGATTGTTTGTATCATTTTCAAACCAGAAAGGTTTTCCCGTGGTGGCCATTATTCTTATTCCAGTAAAAGAAATGAGGCTGTTGTCTCTGTGGTGGTAGTGGGATCTCTTTTCTGTGGATAAATTGGTGGCAAGGAGAAAAGCCATACAGTTATTATAATTACAGCCCAGCAGAATGAATCAGATTTAAGCCAACTGAAATTAAAAATATACTATACCTAGTTCAGAAAAAGTTAAGACATAATGGAAGATCTAAGGATCGTGATACCTATCATTGTAGAGAAATAAATGAGTGTTTCAACTTTCTAAGATGCAAATTGAAATAGAAGATATTTGTCTCCATTTTTTTAATATAATAATTCTATTTTCAATTAAACTGTGTGTCGTCCAGGTACAGATATCTTTGTAAAATAATAACCGAGATTTACAACAATAGTCATTACATTAACATTGATTCTATAATGTTGAAATGATATTAAACATAATCATATTTGCTTCTCTTAACTTATCTTCTTTATTTCACTAATCTTTTTTGTCTCCCTGTTTCTAACTTCCTTTTTTGTTATGTAGCCATTGATAAAGTAAGTCCTTTGACTCATAATATTCAGTTTCTTTTTCCTTAGTTATTAGTGTGTCTGTTCATTTCTGCACATTCTAATATTTTCCTGATCACATTCTCGTCTGTGGGAAATCTCTTCACTTTTCCAATTTTGTGCAAATACAATTCTAGCTGCAGTTAGTATATGGAAAATTAGATATGCATTCCTCTTACTATATTTTTCGGGTAAAGTCCCCAACAAGAATATTTAAATCAATATGCTGCTTTATCATTTTTTCCAGCCACGTATATATTTCTGTCCAATATCTTTTTGCCTTTGAGCATGTCCACCACATATCTGGCACTTCCAGCATTTAGCTGACTTATCTTTAAACATCTTTGCCAACCTTGCTGGCACAAAATGCCATCTATAAAACATCTTGTACAAATTTTCTTTGTATGCAGTTGACATTGTTAATTTATAGTTTCTGTCCCACAGTTTCTGCCATTTGTCTAACTATTGTATAACCAAAGTTTTTTGCCCATACTATCATTGTCTTCTTCACTTGTTCATCTTCCAATTTAATGCCCAATAAGTAGCTGTTTCAATTTTTCTTCTCTCCCTGTTAATATCTTGTCTAACTCTGTTAGTTCTTTATAAAAATCCGTATAGTTTAACATCTTTCTCATATCTAGAATGTATCCACACTTGTGAGTACCATGCCATATCAATCCCTTGATCACTCAATTCTTGTTTAATCTTCAGTTCCCCCTTTTCATTCAAAATATCTTTGTAACTAATAATATTTTCCATGTTAATAACATTTGGGTGAATCAGTACTTCCATTGTTGAAAGCCAAACTGGTATCCTCAAATAATGTTGTTCTCTAATTTTTTTCCCCACACTAACAATAATGCATTCCTAATATAATGTCTTTGAAAGTAACCATGTATTTTATTTTTCCCATACCACAAGAAGGCATGCCAGCCCATTTGCAAATCATGCCCCTCCAAAGTCAATAGTCTTGAATGCCTCAATACAATCCATTCTTTCACTCATGTAAGTACCGCAGCCTGATAGTATAATTTACAGTTTGGTATCCCAAAGCCTCCTCTATTTCTCAAATCCTGTAGCATTTTAAAGCTTATTTTTGCTTTTTTCATTCATCACATTTCTACATCTCACCTAGGTGACTTCTGAGTCTAAGTGATTCTAAGGGACCCTGGGAAATTATGAACAGCTATTGAGAAGGAAAGAATGAGCCACTGAGAAAGGATTCAGGGAAGCAGTTACGTAGTCCAGAGATCAGAGCAAATGTGATAGAGCCTTGTTAGGTGCAGAAAGGGAAAAGGAAAGGGAGCGTCCCTCCCAGAAATGTTCTCTCAGTTGTGACATCAGCCATGACTCCGATGCAGGGGTTGAGATGTGGCTGTATTCATCCAGGAATCTCTATGACTTTTAGAGGTGTTGCTCCAGCCACAACTGAATGTGAATTCCTGTTAGTGAACCTGGAATGTAAGGATCAGATGGCATTACTGCTCCCTCCTCTGTAGTTGCTTCCCTTCCCAAGTATCATGACTGGCAGTGGTGTTCCCTAGATTGATGGTTCTGAGGGATTTCTATCCCCATTCCTATTTAACATCTACATTAAACTACTGAGTGAGTTCATCCATCAGCACCGCATGAAATGTCATCAGTATGTTGATGATACTCAGCTATACATTTCCACTTCTCGTCATACAAATGATACTGTCAAGGTTTTCCCCAGGGCCAGAATATATATGTGCCCCAATATATGTGTGTGTTTGTGAATTTGCTTAAAGATGCCTCAGTCTTTTTGTATTGATTATTTTAACTTTGATAATATAGTTCTTTCTTTCTTTTTCTTGAAGATGGCTGTTAATTATAGAGAGTTATGAATTTAATATGAATGATCTTATTCATGTCTAAACAAACAAACAAACAAACAAAAACACCATTTTGTTACTATATCTACAAAATAAAGCATTCTTGGAATCCTTGTGATGTCTATTTAGTGAACTGGTTTACTTCAAAGGAATGACATCAGTTTTGAAAGCCTCACTACTTTCTTGCCAGAGAGCACTGAATTTTACTTTTAGATCTTCCTGAAGATGGCAGATACTTCCATCCCTAGAACAAATTCCCAAGGTATTGTTACAGCTTTAATAGCAAGTAGTTATATAAATAATGTCTGTATAATGCTAGAGAAATCTACCAAACAAATTGTGATAGAAAGGAGAACCTCAAAATCAATTGACTTTCGTGATCCAATGTTTCATGGTTTGTTAGCCAGTGGAATCCAATATATGGAATGCCTTTGCCGAAAGAACAATTTGGCCAAATGGACTATGCCCTTCATTAAAGGCAGTGATCCATTGGTGGATAAACCACCAAACTTCATAAAAACATTTAGAACTGCATTTGATAACACAGGCAGAAAAGGAACAGAAAATTGGGAGATCTGCAAGCTGGAAACAGGAAACCACAAAGTATATGGGTATATATTGGATTTCCAGGCAGATGCCTGAGATGTGGGATGGAATGATTGGTCAGTTTCAAGACAAATGAGAGAAGACACTCTGGAGAATTTAGAACAATTGTTCCAAGATTGTATTAATTGATGGGTGATTTGAGGAGTTGAGACCAATTGAAATAATAAGAAAAGAGGTTTTATAGCCTCTCTTAGCCTACTTCTACCCTATAGCTTTCTCAGACTCCAGCTGTTTTGTTCTTCAGAAATATACAAATAGGTGTAGAGAAACAGAAAGATAGATCTGTGTTTCTATTGTAGATTTTCAGAATCTGTAGCTAATATTTCCACTGTTAACATACAAACCTCAGAATCAGTTACGATGTGCTGCACTTGTGGGACTGGAGACCATTTGGCACGCAAGTGTCCAAATTAGCCCAGAATGTCATCCGCAGGAAACATTGTGGGCTTCCTTCCCAAGAGTTCAGCAGAAGACTTCAGACAATTAAAAGCTTAGAAAGCCAGCAGCAGGCAAGCACATTTTATTATCCCTGTAATACTTTCATCCCTTCAGGAATAGATATACACTTCTCTTTGACTCTGATGCAACAGCCAATTTCATAGATGAGACTACATTATGTCAATTTAAATTGCCCACAGAGTATTAGAGAAACCTATGCTTGTAGAAATTATTGATGGGCAATTGCTTCATACTGGTTCTATTTTGCATCATACAACTGAGAGTAAATTATTACACATAATTCTTGACACTCTATATCACAGATTTTTAATATATCCTTATAATATTGGGCAGCAAATAGACAGCCAGCAAATCCATAATTCAGATATCTGGTAGGAACAAAGGATTACTTTTTGTCCATCAAAAAGAACCAACAGTATCACTTGCAGGCATCTCATTCTTTTTTTCCCCCTTTTCCTTCTCCTGCAAAGATGTTTGAATCTTCTTCCTTGCTAGAAAAGTGTGCAGATTTTGTTGAAGGTCTGGAGAAAGGGGAAACAGCTACATTATCTCTACACTGAAGGGGTGACTGTATCATCAACTTATAGTGGAGATCCCAGATCTCCCAGCTAAGAGACAAACCCAAATGTATTCAACTGTTACCGTTTTGAAGTGTTTATGGATGAAAAGAAACGCTGCATATTGTTTTTGTAAATCTGAATGCATTACATTGTTCTGAGACAATGAAATTTATACAGTATTAATTGAACATTATTAATACTCTATTGTTTGGAAATAAAAAAAATAATATTAATATTTTTATGATTTAGAATGACAGTATTAAATGCATAAGTTTATTTGAATTCATCATCCAGAGTACAACATTAGAAGAAGAAGAAAAGTCTACCATTGCATCAGGGGTGTGTTCTACTTACTTTTACTACTGGTTCGCAGCAGAAGCACGTGTGTGCATGTGCTTCTGTGCATGTGCAGAAGCTTCTGCACACGTGCAGATCATCAATTATGATGTTCTGGTGGGTGGGCAGACCCTCCCGCCGATTTTACTTCTGTTTCTAAAGAACCAGACAGAACCGGGAGCAATCCACCCCTGCACTACATCAAGTATTTATTGTACAATAAAGGTAATATTAAAGTGATAACTTAGTGTTAAGGGCTCCATTGTACTATTGTTAATTTTATTTTTTTTTGCATAAAGGAAAAAATAGCAAAGCAAATTTAAAAACAATTTAAATACTAAAAAAGGGAAAAATTGGTTTCTAACTTCTCTCCTTTGATACATCTGTTGATTTACAGATTTATGCATTTTTAGAAGTCAGAACTGTAAGTGATTATATTTGTCATGCTCTATGGTATATTTTTCAATTCAAACTGCTAATGTTAAGCTGCAAATCCTTACATTGTGTGCCACTATCTTTTGGACTGTAAATTTCTGGCTGTAAATTACCATTTATGATAGGTTTATTATACAAAAAACTTTCCGATATCTCAAATTTTATGAGGTAAAGAATCTTAAGGCCACAAAATATTCTCTTTCTCTTTGTCTCTCTCTCTCTCTCCACACGTGCGTGCCCAACACACACACTCACATAAAAGCAAGTATTTTTTTTTTTAAATGAATAAAATACAATACATGGTTCATCCTTGACCAGTGGAAAACTAATGTTAGGATGTGGTTGCTTGTTTACTGTATTATGGTTAAGTGTACAAAAATGTTTATGATGACATTAGAACCATGTTGGTTGTGGGAATTTATTTTTATATTTAGAAAATGTTTTCTTGACAATGTTTTATTGAATAATTTGCTCTTAATTTAGGTAGAAGAACCAAAGTAAACAAATCTAAAATTAATGTACTGGTAGTCCTTGATTTAGGACCAAAATAAAGCCCAACATTTATGTTGTTAAGCAAGACAATTGTTAACTGAATTTTGCCCCATTTTATGACCTTTCTAGCTTCAGTTATTAAGTTAGTAACATGATTGTTAAGTGAACCTGGCTTGCCCATTGACTTTGTTTGTCAGAAGTTCACAATAGCTGTTCACATGACCCCAGGTCACTGCAACAATCATAACTATGACTCAGTTGCCAAGCATCCAAATTTTAATCATGTTTCCATGGGGAATCTGCAATATCAATAAGTGTGAAAAATGGTCATAAGCAGTGGTGGGTTGCTCCCGGTTTGGCCCCGTTCGCGCGAGCCGGTAGCGGTGATGATATGATGTCACCGAACTGGTTCTCCACGACTGGAAGCTGGGCCCACCCACCCGCCCCTACCTTATTTTCTCCTTTATTTCTGAGCAGTTTAGCCCAGCTGAGGCATGGCAATCCAC
>JANHFM010002289.1:154118-165212 GCA_032468115.1 Grayia smithii
TTTGAATACATCAAATTGCATTTGTAACAGATTTTGCACTTTTAACCTTTTTGTATGTTCACGATTGTGTGCGCCGCTCCGAGTCCTTCGGGAGAAGGGCGGCATATAAATGCAATAAAACCTAAACCTAAACCTAGACAGTCTTCTACAGTCCTTTTAAAAAAAGAAAGTAGCTGAATTTGTTGTTAGTTTTCTTACCAGGAATGAATAAGACATCTCCTGCTTCCAGCTGACATTCATAACGTCTAGCCTTGATAAAGAGAGGATATTTCTTCATATTTGGTTTATCCACATCTAGTACTTCAGACTTTGTGCCTAATGAAGATTTCAATGAACAATGACAATGCTTCTATTAAATTGTATTACTCTTAATGCTACCAGCATAATATTTACACCTCTCATTTGGGAGTAAAACATCCAGGAGAGAAAGTCTGTTTGTATGTGTGTGTATATAAACATGTGTCTCAAGTTGATTGTTGGGCTGCTAAAATAATGGTTTTCCATTTCTCTAGTTCTTTTAAACTATCAAATGGTACTAAACCAATTTTAACTACAGTATGGTGCAATTTAAGCCCAAATCTTTATTAGACCAAATAGGACATCCTTTCTCTGCAGTCAGAAAGAACACTACTGTACTGTTTGTACTGTACTGTTTGTAATCAAAGACATTAATCACACTATTTCATTCCAGAGTAGCTATATTCAGTGAATGCCCAATTTGGAAATATATGTGGTTCAAACAAATATCAAACAGTAAGTCTGTTCTTCAGTCTCATCTAGAATGCAGATGGTGCTGTACAAAGCAACTGTCAACTGATCTTTAGCTATTTGCATCTCATTAGCAACTGCCTACTCTAGTTAACTATTTTAGTGGATGAAAGGGGCTGTGTTGTTTTATTGGTTTTTGTCTTTTTATTTTGTGTTTATTTAAAGTTTATAGGCAATGCCAGAGGATGGCTTTATTTAAAAAGAATACAAGTAGGCCTTAAGTTACAACTGTAATGGAGCCTGCCCATTACAGTTGGAAGTCAGGACAGCCATTAAGTGATTTTATGATCCTCCATTTCTGCTCCGCCCAATGCAAATGTGTGTGTCATTAAATGAAGCATGGGGTGCCTCAAAGTAGCAGAGATCTTGGCAGGGTGGATAAAAATCAATGATTTTTTAAAAAAAATATATTAAAAATCAGATTTATTTAAATTGGATTTTTTTTATTTTTATGAAATTTATTTTAATAAAATACTTTTGGAGTAAAAATCTACCTAAAGATTTCAGCATGAAATGGAGCTTAGTTATGTAGCATGAGGCTGTATATTCTGCAATATTGGGACTGTCAGTGAGTCAACAGCACGTCAGAGGAGGAGCTGCTGCGGGACAGATTATAGCTGCTCTTTAAAAATTATGATTTAAATTGAGCCTTTTTACTAGTGACTTAAATCATGATTTAAATAGTGATTTAAATCAACTTGATTTAAATCAAATCCACCCTGGATCTTGGTAATAATAAAAGTTCCAGTAATTTATTGTCTGTTTACAAAGTTATCATAGTCAAAAATGTATATCCTAGTCAAAAATCAAGGTTATTCTCGAGTATAAACAAAAGGATATTCAAAATTATGAAAAACTTTAAAGTTTACAAATGAGAAAAATGACAAACAGATTCAAGGAAAGAGACTCAATAAAGGATTATTAAAAATGCACAACAAATAAAAGCAACAGAATTTTGAATCATCCAATGTTATTAACAATTATGTTGAAGATTTTTTTAAAAAACTTTGTACACAATGCTAGATAAATGGTATAGAACAGGGGTCCCACCTGGGCTGCAGCCCACTACTGGGCCATGAGCCATTCGGAACCAGGCTGTGGAACCTAGTTCAAAACATGTGCAATCAGCGGGCAAGCGTGTGCATGCTCCACTTGTGTGAGTGGGGGAACCATTCGCTCCCTGTCCACCAGTCCACAAAGCTGGAAAGATTGGGGAACTGTGATATAGAAGATAGCTAACTTAAATAGTTGTAAAAAGGGATTACGCCAAATATCTGAAAGGTAGTTTACTGACAGCTACTAAATATGATCCAGGTTTCAAAAGCAATACACAGTTGAGTTTGTCTGTCACTGGATCAAGGAACACAAGACACTTATTCCAAGGGACCCTAGAAATATCTGGCAAATGTGTAAGCAAAATGTGATCTGATGCAGCACGAGTGTTCTTCAACCCTTATGTAGCGTCTCCTTTTAAGCTAGATAACCCATACAAACACACCTGATAAATATAAATATGGTGCATCACGGGGACTGAACAGTACAACTCGTTTCTTTCCCGTCACCTGAATTAAGAAGTTATCCATTATCTACAAATATAAAAACAGTAAACATTACTGAGCATGTGATCAGATAAGACTTTCAATATTAAATTAGAGTTATCATATTAGCAGTAATACTCAATGACAGTGACTCTGAAAACTATGTCAGATCATGAACCTTTGGTCTCTTGCCCTTTTCTTATGTAGAGAAATAGGAGATTGTCTGTTAATAAAAAAAAAACCACATAGACACTTAGCATTTTCACATTATAAGGGTAAAATAGCCATCTCTCATTGTCTCTCTTTATTTCTTTATCTCTCTGGGTACAAACACAGAGAGATTATATAGATACTACAATGATTGTAGTATTAGCAGCAAAATATTGCATTATTTCCTGTCCTCCCTGCTTCACTGGAGACATTCAAACAAAAATGTTAATGTCCTGCTCATTAGTCCCAATATACTCCAAGTACAGATTGTGCTATTGTTTAGATAGATTGAAAGATACTGGTACTCAATCAAAATCTTTAGGCATATGTCCAAAGATATAGAAAGTCTTTTTCTAGCTGTTAACTATATAGCATAGGTAAGAGTGGAAATAAGACTTTTGAAGAGGATATATTACTAAAAGAAATCTGCCCTGGAGAACTAATAGAGTATCATTTTCCTTTCAGCTGACTTTGTAACCAGTCAAAGAAACAGGATCTATAGTAGAGAAATGAGAAACAATGTTTACATATTTACAAGAAAAAAAACACAGAAGCAAATTAATATATTCCATGTGCAGCACTGAGGTAAGGATAGTCCACAGTTAACAACTGTAATTGGGATCAGACTTTCCATCACTAAGTGATGTGGTTGTAAAGTGTCACTGACTGCGTGATTTAGGTATGGCAATCCTGGCAATGCTCATTGTGAGGATCTTGGGTCATTAAAAATGTGCCAGGCTACTTACAAGCAGACCACCAGGGTGGTAAGGTAGGCTGCATGATACATCTGCCATGAGGCCAGAGGTAGCTGTTGTCAGATGAAGACAGGGTGGTAAATAATCTACAAGGCACAGTACAAATGCAGCTGGAGATGGCTGCTACCAGGTGGAGGAAGATGCAAGAGACTCACTGGAACAACCTGTGGCCTTTCCTGCTGGCTTCCCCATTGAGTTTGCTTGTGGAAGCCAGCAGGGGAGGTTGCAAATGGTAATCATGAGACCACATGATGCTACAACTGTCACTAAGTGTGAGCCAGTTGCCAAATATCTGATTGCAATCACATAACAGGAGTGCTGGGACAGCTAGAATGTCAAAAACCAATTGTAAGTCTCCTTCAGGGCCATTATAACTTCAAATTATTGCTGAATGGTCAGTAAACAAAGACTCTGTATTTCATTTGGAGGAGCACAATATGTCTGACTAGACTTAATACATTGAGGGATACTCATAAAACAGCTGATGGACTATACAGTATCTTTTTTAAGAAGCAGTTAGCTAGGTCAGAACATATTCATAATCCAATCCAAAACATACTACCAACAACCTTGGTGATGCTAAGAAACAAGTAACTAGAAAGTTACCCTAAACGTATGTAGTTTTGTAGATAGTACTAGTAGAGTTTCAAGAGCAGATACAGTGCCATTTTATCTATCAATCCAGATATGAATCAGATATAAGAAATTCTTTGTCACAGTTATTTTATTCATCAAAAGCTACCCCATACTTCCTTGGTTATCCAATATTCAAGTTCATGGCTCCCAAAGCCTGCCATCAAACTTTCTTCACATATGTCATTGCTCATTCATTACATCCCATTAATAATTGTTTCTCCAACTGAAATTATAGGAACAAAGTAGAAATGGCTTAGTCTAGAATTAATGCTTTCCTAAAGGTAAAGGTTCCCCTCACACATATATACTAGTCATTCCCAACTCTAGGGGGCGGTGCTCATCTCCATTTCAAAGTTGAAGAGCCAGCGCTGTCCAAAGACATCTCCATGGTCATGTGGCCAGCATGACTAAGCGTCAAAGGCGCACGGAACATTCTTACCTTCCCACCAAAGGTGGTCCCTATTTTTCTTGCATTTTTATGTGCTTTCAAACTGCTAGGTTGGCAGAAGCTGGGACAGTAACGGGAGCTCACCCCTTTTCGCGGCACCAGGGATTCGAACCACTGAACTGCCAACCTTTTGATCAACAAGCTCAGCGTCTTAGCCACTGAGCCACTGTGTCCCTTTTCTAGCTTTTCTAGTTGTATCTAAATGGACAAGTTGATTAAGCACAGATAAGAACAAATATTACAGGAGGAATTCCTGAAGAACTTCGTAAGGATCAGAATGTTTTATAACTTTTAAAAAATTATCTGTTTCACTGTCTTTTTAACATTCAAACTTGATTCATTGTGTTTTAAGAGTTTATTATTGTTTGATGGAGTATAAATCCTTAATCTTAATTCAGAAAAAGAAGTCTGAGAGTCCTGACTTAGTTTAACACCTACAGCGTTCCTTTTAAGTATTTTTTAAGGAAACAGCACAAAACCTACTTCACATACAGGTCAAAACAAGTTTAGCATACTTTTCATTAATAAATGTTTAGGAATATATTATTTACATCATAGTGTGTCCAAAGTTGTAGACCTTCTGAACTTATGCGGAAAACAGTAGAGAAAAACTGTTCCTTATCAAAGTATTCTGGAATTTGAATGTCATCTGCCAATAAAGGAAACTGCTTTCTCAGATCTGCAATATCCTGAAATAAAAATATTTATCTTGACTAGAGTTGCATATTGTGCTAAGTTATAAAACAGCATTTAGAAATCATAAGGTTCACACAGCATACGAAGCCAAAAGCAAACCATCCTATGGCTTAGTGCAATGTAGGAATCTACCCCTGGAAGAGGAAAATAATTATTAAGATGTTACAGAAAGAGAAAAGGACCTTAGTCCATAACTGTAAGTCTGCTAGTTTCCTCCCCCATGAACTGCAAAAGCTCTTCAATTCAAGAGATTTTGATTAGCTTGGGCTACCAATAAGGCATTTAGAACAAGCCAAGTTTCCAGGCCATCCATTAAATTTATTTCGACTGAGCAAGTTCAAATAATACATAAGAAGCATGGATAATTGGGTTTCATTTGAAACACTTCAAATCCTAGATTCATTTCCAGATTCTGAAGAAATTGGGGCATACATCTCACAAAGGAATAGAAAAAATGTGAATAAATTAGGAGCAGTTTTAATATTGAATTGCTGAAGTTAACACGGGTAAACAAAGTAACATTTGGCTCAGAAATTCGGTGAACAGTCCAATGAAATACTGTTTTTCAAATCTCTTTCCAAATCATGACTCAGGGAGTTGCAGGGTAGGATAAAACTCTTTTTGCAAAAATATCTATTTCCTCATCTGTCCCAGGAAATAACAGTGATAACACTAGTCAATCCTTTTCTCTATCAGCTTTATGATTCTCCATTCTCTCTATTTAAACATAGTAAAAAAGCACAAAGTAAGGACAGAATTTATGTAAGGTTTATCTAGGATAGCTCAGAGGAAAACATTTTTAGGATGTGTTTTTATTTTACACAATGTACTCACCTTTCGGGGATCATCTCCCAGTGATCGTAAATAATACTTTTCATCCTTAAAAATACAAACACATGGAATTAAATTGCAATAAATAGGCACATTAATATTTAATTGATTTATCAAGTGCCATGTAGTTTGATAACTGAAAAAGAACGTACACTAAAAAAAATGAGCTGAACCAAACTATTAGTAAGCAAATAATGTGTTACCTCAGAAAGAAAATAATCCAAATGTTTGGTTTCAACTGCTCTCTTTACAAATACATCAAAAGGCAATGTTCTGAAATTCAAAATAAAATTATCAAAATATTTTAAACAGATGGGATTGACTTTTAACAATAACTATCTCAAAACATATTTGATCAAAGAAAAATGATACAATTAAGAACAGCTGTTTAACACTAATACCTACCCTGTTTCCCTAAAATTAAGACATCCCCTGATAATAAGCTCAATCAGGCTTTTGAGTGCATGCACTAAAATAAGCCTCACCCCCAAAAATAAGCCCTCCCCGAAAATATTTAACAGCAGAGCTGGAAATCAGGTAAGACTGCAAGAGGAGCACCATCTTGCTCCACACACCCCAAAATAAGCCCTCCCCGAAAATAAGGCCAAGCGCTTATTTTGGGGTTCAAAAAATATAAGACAGGGTCTTATTTTTGGGAAAACACGGTAATAACTTACTAGAATTTAAATGCCACTGACATCAATGAAACGAACTTCCTGAAACAGACTTAGGATCAGCTTGAAATGTTTGCAGATTGATTACTGGTAAATTTATGTTGGTTGCCATATAAATGGATTCAATTCTTCTAGTCAATTAATTAATCTAGTGAAGTATGTCCACTAGCAGAATTAGGAATAGAATCCTCAACAATTCTTTCTTCTAGAAAGAATTGCTTTCTAAAAGATTGAAAAAATGCTTTCTAGAAGATTGGTGGACCTCCCCCAAAATTCGGTGGTAATGCTAAGGGCACAGGGGGACATCAGGAACTGTCATAGGGAAGAATTTCCGTTCCTCAGCTTAACAGCTGAAACGTCCTAGAAAAAACTGCATGAAGAATTCCTAAGTCTGAAGAGACAGCTGAATCTGTACTTCTACATGACAGAAAATTATCAGAGTAATCTCAGTAAAACACAATTCATGTTGAAACTAATGTCTTTGTTTTCAAGGATTTTCTCATACAGACATTAGCTCCCAGCAAACTTCTTGATACAATATCTCCTTTTGATTTTCATTCACATTTCTGGTCATATGCAGAACTGCTTTCATTTTTTAATGAGAATGTCTGACTGTAAGCTAGAGTACACTGTGCCTGATTATAGTTGCAATGGGTGATTGACTGAGGCACAAAGAAGGCAGCCATAGAAAACAGTGTAGGAATTTCATAGACAAATTATAATAATTGGATTAACTGAATTTGTAGATTACATCAGCCTATTTGTTTCATTAGTTAAGGCAGTACAATTATTTACTGAGGTGGGAAAACAAGTTTGTACAAGAGACAAGTGGAAGAATGTGAAAATTTGGTCTTAACACTATCACACAAAGCCTGCCAACTGTAGCCATCATGAAAATGTGTAGCTGGATTGACAACATAAAGTCAGTACAAAAATTTTTATTATCTAGGTGGGGAAAAGCTAAGTGAGCCATACGATTTATTAATGCAAATAGTTCTGTAGCTGCTTGTTTTCCTTCCCAAACGGCACATCTCTAGTTTGTTTTGAGCTAAGCATGGCATGTGACAAGTCTACATCTAACTAGAACAGCAACATCTGAGTTGCTACCAGTTCCCACTCACAGAAACAGAGTAAATCTTGGAACAGAATACCTATACACAAAGTTCTTACTAAGGAAGTTCATCTGTGGCACAGTGGAAACATGAACCTTTACTTCTTTTTTTCCTGATGCTTGACAAAGGTAATCTACTGTCCATTTGTTCACACAAGGGCCCAGATCTATCCCTTTCAGTACTGCAGGGTTTCTCTGAGAATGAAAAAAAAGTTATTGAATTTCATGCTACCATTTTGCTATTACAAACAAATAAGGCTATGACTTATCTTCTACTCCCAACTACCCAAACCTAAGAAAAGCATATACTTTCTTAGAAAATTGTGTATCAGTAAAATGAACATCTATATTTCTAACATGATTTTTCTAACAGAGCATACTTTAGTGAAATACATCATATTAATCTTTATTCTAATCTAATGGCAAGATAAGCAGTAATGAACACCATACAACACCGTACTGGATTAATCTACATTTTATAGACTTTTGCAGCCTAATTCTTAGCAAAGGTTCATTGAAGCAAGGCCCCCAAATTGTAAGTGATTTCTAAATAATATATTTAGACACAGTTCACTGAACCTTATAGGTTCAAGTCAATACTTTAATTAGATTGTTTTTCA
Organism: Grayia smithii; assembly: GCA_032468115.1. NCBI lineage: Eukaryota > Metazoa > Chordata > Lepidosauria > Squamata > Grayiidae > Grayia > Grayia smithii. Next base: position 162,406 of record JANHFM010002289.1, read on the forward strand.
ATAAATCTATGAAAGAGACAGAAAACAAAGTACTGTACTGGAAGAACATAGCAGCAAATCTAAATATTAAAGGCAAAACTCAAATTGACTATTTAAAATGCATATAGATTACTTTAGTATATTAAGAGACAAAGTTGATGGAATGAAATGTATGCTAAGTCCAAAATTAAATAGCAACTTCTGTGGCAGGTCTAACTGCAAACAATGCTGAATGCCTATCCTTCAAATTCAATACATTATCTTCTAAGCATTAATTAAGGAAATGAATACAACAAGCACTATTGGGGCCAATATGCCTAAGGATATTTCCCCCTCTGCCATGTTGATTTTTAAAAGGATTTAAAAAAAATAAAACAATATATAAAAATATCTTAGGGATATGCAAACTGATTCAATTCTGAAACAACCCACTTTGAGGGTCAAAAGCTGTTTTGAATGCAAAATGGGCTTTTCAAGACTTTAGAAAATTGTCAAAAAAGTGTTTCACATTCAAAACACATTCATGATGCTTGACCCACCTTGTTTCATGCTTGAACCAGAATATTTTGAATTCAAAACAGGTCACTTCAACATTGTTGAAATCTGTAATATTCTGCACATCTCTAGAAGGTACGAGGTTGAAAAATAAAGCAACATCGAACATAATCAGAATTTCTAACAATGGTCCCGAGTGCCACTCACAGCAGCTTTTTTTATAAATAAAAGTGTGGTTGGCTGCAATTGAATGTTGGGAGTATGTTATGTGATAAGGAAAAAAAACCTCAGAAAAATAAGATAAGGAGCATTCTAGGAGGCTAAAGACTGCTGGGGAATATTCATTTGTGGTAAATTGGCATGTTGTGAACACATCCACTTTGGCAGATACTTTCTGAAAGTGCACTTAAAATGCTACCAAAATTAGCCTGCAATCAACATTCCAAACATGCCAATTAACAAAGAAAAGGTTAATTAATTATCTCCATCTCCTATTTTATCTGGAGAAAGAAAATATGTCTTGCTTTATGTGCACCTGCTACTGGTTTAGGATGTAAATACTAACCATATAGAGCACAGCAAGCACTAGATTAAACGCAGGATTAATTAGAAATGTATTCTTTTCCCTGAAGTCCAAGAAACAAAGGGCCCATCCGAGTACTATATATAGAACTGTTTTTATTAATACATTTTATTCCTTTTAATTTGTACTTATACCAATTACTCCTGCCTATTTTCCGCGTTAACAACCACCCTGTGAGGTGGACTGCGCTAAGAGAGACCGCCTTAGAACTGACAGCCTCCGTTTTTTAGGCCAGCACCTCCACCATTACACCACGCTGGCTCCCTCTATCATGTCTTTCTTTGCCACGTTATTTAGAAACGGAAAGAAGGCGCTTGAGGCCTCTTCGGATTCCACCCACCAGAGGATAGACGTCCTGCAAAAAACGCTCCCGAGTAACCCCGGTGTAGTGCGGGACTCGCTGCCTCTCCATGTCCAGCTCGGTCACTTCCTCCTTTGGGTCCGGCGGTGATTTCCCTCCGCTGGCAACGAGGCCTTGCAAAACCAATAGGCCCCAGACGCCCCGTGGCCTGAAGGCGTCCACACCGCCGGGGGGCCCGCGAGGAGAGTCTGGACCCTGCTATACAACTCAAGGGCGGGGCGAGAGGCGGCGCAAAGGCCGCTCCTTCGCCGCGAGGGGAACCTGTACGCCGCCTGCCGATCCCCCCCCCCCCCGCTTCTCTTCCGTCGCCGCGGCATGACGGGAGGGCTAAGGCGGGGAGTTATGGGGCTGACCCGCGGAGTCCTCTGCAGGCGCTGCTGGTGCTGGCAGCTGCGAGGGCTCCCCGCCTTCCCGAGAGGCTCAGCCGCCCAGTGCGGAGGGGTCGGCCACCTCCTGCCTTCCTCTGGCCGATGCCCGTTTGTGTCGCTGCCCCCCGCGCGCTTTTATAGCAGTGGCAACGGCGACTCCAGGTCGGAGGAGCGGGCGTTCTTCTTGGGGTTCCCCAACCCCTTGAGATGGCTCCGCACTCGCCTCTACTTCTTCCTCATCCGCACCTACTTCGACCACGACTTCAGTGTTCAGGAGTTCATGCAAGGGGCGAAGCACGTGAGTCGTTGGTTGAGCCGCCCCGCCGCATTATGTTTAAAAGAAGGGCAGCTTTTCTCCCCCCCCCCCCCTTTCTTTTTAACACCTCTCCGAGGAAGCTTTGGGTTTCGTTTAGCAATGGCTGCTTAAATGACTTGTTTATGACTGTGCGATAGCGGAGTGCTCTTGTCCTCTTGCTCTGCCTGTGGGTGGTCGACTTTCTACTGCATCAGTTTTTAGCTCAATAAAATCACAATGTCGTGCCCTTCTGTATTTTTCATTAAATGAACGTAGACTGTTTACTTTTTAAATATGCACCAAGACAACGCTGCATTGCATTCTAGTCTAAGAGAACCTGCATCTTCATCGGATTCTGCATTTCAAATTGAGAATATTGTACATCAGTTGAAAAACTAGAAAGAATGTTTTCACTATAAGCAGGGTGGATAAAAATCGATGATTGTTTTAAAAAAAATTAAAAACGGATTTCTTTATTTAAATCATTTTTTAAATTAAATTAGGTTTTATTTTCATCAAATTTATTTTAATAAAATGCTTTTGGAGTAAAATCTATCTAAAGATAGTTTTCTATGTAAGATTAATAATTTAGTTTATTCAGGATGAAATGGAGCTTAGTTATGTAGCATGAGGCATGAGGCTGAATATGCTGCAATATTTACATTTTTTGGTAAACTCATTCAATGAATCCAAGCTCTGCAAGCTAAATAGGAAACCTTCATTTTG
>JANHFM010002290.1:34687-47794 GCA_032468115.1 Grayia smithii
TCTCCACTTCCCGTGATTTGCACTCCTGCCATCCAACCTGCAGGGCTAAAGGCAGCGCCCGAAACCTTGGGAAGAAGTGAAGGCTCTGCAGCCTAGACTAGCTCCACCGAGCGCCGAGCAGGGCTTCCAGGAACAATAACAGAAGAGCCAGGATTGCAGGAGCAGAGAGATGGGCGCCCCCATTTCTCTCACCCCACTTAGGTGACCCCTGTGAAAGGGTCATTCGACCCCCCCCCAAAGGGGTCCCAACCCACAGGTTGAGAACCACTGCTCTAATATCTTTACCAGGTTCCTCTGGAGCTATTTCTAGTCTAAACAAAAAGTTTTCTCTCAGTCTCTCGAAGTCTCTTGAATTCCAGTAGTGCCAAATTATCCAAATCTTTTACCATTTCCATTTCTGTCTTATTTTCCAAAATTTCAAATTTTTCCCTTTAAACTGTTCCACTTCATCTGTATTACAGATTATTTCAATTTTTGTTCGTTTTTTCTTCCCTATTTGCAAATCTTTCCATTCTCTTTTCTAGTGAAATCAGATCACTTTTATTTGATGCAGTCAGCTGCAGTTACCTCAGTCACTAATATTATGATTGTTATGACAGTCTTCCCCATATTTATATCTTACATAAAACCTCTGCCACCATTCCCTTTTCTGTTATTTGCTATATAACCATGATCTCCTCATTTTTGCTGCTTTTTTTTAGTAGTAACCATTTTTCTTTTAATTCTCAATCCAGAAATTAGAAATAGAAAATAAAGAAGCTTTTTTTCTTAAGTCCTTAACTTTTTAATCCCTTTCGCACTGTATACTTCTATATGTGGTATTTTACAGCTTCCAGTTTCCTTTGTCTCTTTATTTATGGAAATCATCCAATCCTCCTTTATAACAGGCTTAAATAATCCTTATAGGAATATATTATTATATTTAATTAGTTCAAAGGTACTTCTAAACAATATTCCAAATTCAACTGTAATCTATTTTAAACTTTCTTGGTTTCCTTCTTTGGCAAAGTTTTTATTATTTTTAAAATCCATATCATTATTTCTTTACTTTTACATTAATACTTCAGGTTGAAGGTACAGTACACTCAGTAGGTGGTTTAGGTGTTCTGCTAGTCTGAAAATCCCTATCACTTAAAAAATTGTCTCATTCTAATGCGTTCTAGAAAGAGGAATGAATGACTTCAATGTACTTTAAGCAGCGTCTGCCTGAAGCTGTAAGCCTGATCTTTCTCTCTCGGCTTCCAGCGTTCTATCTGCAAACCGTCCACAGAGTCCGCCTTACTCATGAAGACCTGCCTACTGGAGCACAGGAGCCAATCACAAGGCTTCTCCTCATCAAGAAAAATTCTGCAGGTTTGGGCTCACAGCTTGGCCACTATTCTTCACCTCAGCTTGCCTTGCCCCAATCCCAAAGGATTAGAGAATATCCAACTTCAATAAAACAAAACCAAATATATACACCAATAGGCAAATCTGAACAATATCAAAGAATAAAAAAATATCACACAAAGCAAAATCCAAATAAAACATCTGCCTAGCACTCAGAATCACTATTTTCTCAGAATCTCTATTTTATACCACCCAGGAATATTGGTGAAGGGTGGCCTCAAACTACAAACTAAAGTTGTAAAAGAGAGAGAGAGACAGAGAGAGAAAGATGATAGATAGTCCAATTAGTTCTAAGTGTTAATGGCCACATTCATTAATAGCTATGTTTCATATCATTTTCTACATGGCATGACATACACAGTGTAATACTCCAGGTAAGTAAGCTTATATAAGCGAGACTAGTCCTGTTTTCCCTAAGTGCTATATCAATTCAGAATGGTAAACTAATTACAGCTGTCATTTATACTTTCAGAGCCAATAAGAGGATTATTCAGTGTTTCTGGATGAACACTACCCCATTCAATTCCATCTTACTTTATTTTATTCCATTTAATTCCTCCTCTTTCTCGCTCTTGTATTATCATTAATCAGTAAGATTATAAGATTAAGACATGAAAGGTATAACAATATGCATAAATCTCAGTCCAAGTGCAGCTAAAGATTCCTTTCTTTCTTTTCCTAGTATGGCTCCTTGATTTGAAATTTTCCACATATTAGTATATTCTCCAACCTTAATTTATGTATTTATTAGGTTTACCTTATGCCTATTGTATAGGAACTCAGGGCAGCATACATAATGTTGTGTGCTCCCATCTATTCCGATAAAAGCACTCCTCTCTCTGAGAGAGAGAGATGGACTGACCCAAACCGTGGGAAGTACCAAAAAATACCATAAACCTGCTCCTTTGGTAGCTGGTAACAAAAGGATTATATGACATTCATACAGAAAAACAAAGAAAACAAAGAATCAAACAAAAATCCAAACATATTGTGTTCAAACATATTTTGGAGTTCAAAGTGTTTTTAAAAAATCAACCCAGAGATTAATTCAATTAGAGATCACAGAAATACTCCATGTGTTTTTATTAATTAATTATTACAGTTAGGAAATTTATGGTTAGAGAAACACTGATTTTGAAGTTTTGACCATTGGACAGACAGCCTGAAACAACCAAGCTTTAATTTTGTTGTATGTGTGAATGGCACCCAATCAGCCATCACTATCTTATCTGTATCTTGAGTTTTTATGTAGTGTTGTGTCAGGTACACAAATGAGGACACAACCATTAATTCACTTTCTGACTAGTGTGAATAATTCATATCTATTCTCCTTGTGACATTTCTACGTAATACCCAAAATGCATCAGTAAGATTTTTTTTTATTTGTTTCTTCAGGTTTTTTTTTATCTGTTTCAGGAAGATGTTCCTTCTAACTTTTCTCTGCATGTCAGTGGTGGGTTACTCCCGGTTCGGCCTGGTTTGCGCGATCCAGTAATGGTGACAGTGTGACGTCACTGAACCGGTTCTCTGCGGCCGGGAGCTGGGACCACCCGCACGCCCGTACTTACGTTTCGTTGCTCTGCGCATGCGTAGAGTGTTTGTTTCGAGGTCTTTTCCCAAAAAAAATGTTAGTGCGCAAGCAGGGAGTGTGCGTTTGGTGCACATGTGAGCAAAGCAAGCGTGCACACACCAATCATGCACAAAGCGCGTGCATTAAGAGAACCGGTAGTAAAGGTAAGTAGAACCCACCCCTGGTATGTGTATATATGTACATTATATGCATACTGTATTGGTCTATGGAGTTTGTGTCTTGATTTTCTTCAAAACTGAGTTTTTAAAAATGCAATATCTACAACTAAACAGTGTGTGACATGAAATGTATAGCAAAATGGATCAGAAACAATTTCATTTTCATATATAGGTAAGAAAATTATTTTTGGAATAACCAAATAACTGTTGATGGAGTGTAACACTTAAGAGTCAGACAAAAATCTTTCTAGACTGTGATCCACAACAGCATTAGTATCATACAAGGCAATCATAATTTCAAGACAAATGCTCTGTATTTCTGATTAAATACTTTATGACTTAGCATGCACATTCTGAAACACTGTAAAATATTTTTAAGCAATGTGTATGAGCTAAATATAATTAGAGTTGGAACACTATAGGGATTAAGGCCAAGTACACTAATTACTTTTAACATACTCAGAATAGACAAATGTAGGATTTGGCTATCCTTAAACTTGAAAGGCTTACAGTATCTAGAAAATTAAAATGTAAATCCTTTATTTTTAGTATTTCTACTGTTTTCATCCTTCCCTAAACCTTTTAATTTTTACATACCTTTAATTTTGACACTATAGGAGAGAAACATGCTATACAAATATTACTCCTTTCTGATACTCATTCATTTTGTTCTTTTAAATGTGAGGGTTTATTCCCATATTAATAAAGATGTCTAATAGCAAAACAATAATCAGAAACAAGGTGATCTCTTTCAACCCCAAAAGCAGGTTTCTAGCCCCCTGTATTTGAAAGAATATAAGAACATGGAAGATGGTTTTTCCATCATATTATCTATTTTTACTATCAGTTATGTGGGTGCGGCTTGGTGGGCATGGCATGGCTTGGTGGGAGTGGCAGGAGAAGGATACTGTAAAATCTCCATTCCCACCCCACTCCAGACTGTAAAATCTCCATAACTCTCCAATCCAGGGGAAGGTTACTGCAAAATCCCCATTTCCTCCTGATCAGCTGGGACTTGGGAGGCAGAGAATAGATGGGGGGAGGGCCAGTCAGAATTTTTACTACCAGTTCTCTGAACTACTCAAAATTTCCACTACTGGTTCTCCAGAACTGGTTTCCAGAGCTGAAGCCCACCTCTGATATTATCTATCATGGACATTCATAGCTACAGTCTAAAAATGGCAAAACCAATTAGGTGATCAAAGTCTGCCCGTTTTAAAGCACGTCACAAACATTGCAGGCACATTAAAAGGATGGGGTTTTGGTCTCTCAATTATTCCCATTATTTTGAAGGCTGTGACCATTGCTATAGATACTCTGTTGTTTATATGTTAGTGCCTCATTTAAGAGTAGAATACTCACTTGGATTCTTAAACTGCCTTCTAATAAATATTATTAATCAAATTTCTGAAATATTTGTTCTTTCAGTTAACTTTTCTAAGAAATCTAAGATGAAGTACAGAGGACCTTAATTTCTCTTTTAATACTAAACTAAAATAATCTTATTCTTTCAAGTCTTTAACAGATTTCATAATTAGCATTTTAACATCTGCATCTTTTTGGAGCTCTTGATTTTATTTGATAATGCTTAACTTAATAAAAATGCTTGATTTTATTTGATAATGCTTTTATTTGATATTTAGCTCTATTTCTGTAAAGTCATATTATTTTTATAAATTTATCACAGATTACTTTGTGGATCCTTTTAACTGGAAAACAGAATATTATTATTCAAAATAAGTACAAATTTAAAAGTCTGCAATGCATTCAAGCATTGAACATACAATTTTACATACATAATTCATGTATGGTCATTTTTTAAATTCTATTAGCAATTCTAAATCTTTTTGAGAATGAATCTATGTAAATTTAATGAAGATTAGATTATTCAGATTCACCAGCATTTGATTATATTTCTCATTTTACTCTCTATTGCCTTTCAGGCTTTTTTCCACAGTCTGCTTTCAATTACAATTGCAGTCTGGATATCATCACCTTTTCCAATGCTATACAGCTTATAGTCTGAGCATATCATATAGTTGACTTAAATCTTAGCCAGAGGCAGATGAGAAGAATTATCATATTAGACTAAGTAAATATGTCACTGTTTTTTTTAAACCATTGGCTATGAAGTACTGATTATTGGTCTATGGGACCTGGCAACTGTTTATTGTGGGATATATAATTTTTAATTGAATTAATCATTAATGGGAGAAATCTGTATCAACAGATGTCAAATAGTGAAGAATAAATTAGGAATAAAGTTGCAAATTGCCCAGACTTTTTTTCCAGAATGTATTTTCTCATTTATATCTTCAGGATGGAAATATTGCAAAGATGGAAATGTTAACTCTTTACACCCTTACTCAGTGTAGTTTTCAGTGCAATATGCATAAAATGGTATCCTCACCAGGAGCAAACTTTTATTTTAAAGCCTCACTCTTTGCATTCCCTGCATTTCATTGGGAATTGGAGATTTGTGAATTGTAAAAATCTCAGCAGCAATCATTTCTCAATTCAACCATCAAGTGAAGGAAAGGACACTACTCCAGCAGCAACTGGCTTAAACTAATTGGGGAAAAAAATCCCTATATGGACAAAATGGCCTTTTCTTTAAGAATGACCAGATAAGCAGGGTATCTTTGTCCAAAGCTACTTTGGAAAGCAGGACAAATTAGCACACAATTTATTATTCACCTCTTCACCCACCCATCCAATTCCATTAGGAAATGTCAGCAGGTAAAAGAATTATTTTTAGCATGACAACTGAAAAACAATTCTATCTTTGAAATAATTTGTATTGATAAATCCATATTTCAATGTTAAATATATTTTTATATTTGAAAATTAGATTCCTGAGACTACGTTTTATTTCTAAATTACTGTGTACATTTAAAAATATTAAAAGGATGTGTAGTATTACTGAATTCCATTTGGTAAAAAAATGTGATATTCAGAAATTAAAAATACAGTATACCTTCTTCAATGGGCTCAAATTTTGCAACAAGTTGAGATGCAATTGTTTCATCAGCTTTATCCTGAAACTGTTCATTTCTTAGAAACTCAACAAGATTTGATAGCGATAGTATTTTGTGGTTTGGAGAGTGGATTGTGAAGAGCTCATGAATTTCACATCTATGTGCTATAGCACGATATATTCTTCTAAAATCCTCTATAGTAATATTTCCAGCCTTGAATGAATCACTTGTCTGGTTTAAAAGACAAAAATAATAATATATATACAACACATATCATTAACAGAAAAAGAAAAACAATGAAAAACACTCATCTTAGATTCTTCTTGAACCAAGGAGGCATTATGGTCCAATAGACCAATCTCTCTTTCTACTGCTGTTGTCACCCAATCTTATAACTATCTTGTAAGACTGTTAATAGAGACCACTTCACCCAACTCATGTAGAGAATTTCTAGCTGGCCAGTTCACCAAACACAACTTATCTTCACTGCTTGGAGAAGACTGACACACGAAGTAGATTCCTCTGAACTGGAGGACACAGGTAGAAGGCTAGATTTAATAATTTAAACAAATTCAGTTCCCCAATCATGTCTTTTAAAAACAGGTTCATATAAACTTAAAAATTGACATAAGAAAAATCCTCTAGCAATAACTTAATACTAGTTCAGCATTTTATTCCAACAATAACCAGTCTCCTACTTTCAACAGGACATCAAATCAAGCAGTTACATAGTGATTTTTTCTACAGAGTAGAAAGCAAGTCATGTTTTTGACATTTCTCAATCTTTATGGAATGAGCTTCTGTGGAGGGGATATTTTGTATTCCATGCCATTGAACAGCTTTATTTCAATATATACTTACGTAAAGTAGTATAGTAATAATTATAGCCACAGGCTGCTATAAACAGATTTGTGAGCATCTAAGACAACCAATACTTACTTCAACTTGGGTTTGGTTTTTATGTTTCAATTTATTAAATAAACAGGTAAATAAGCATGATTCTGGGTTAAGAACTTTTATTTATAAGCAGTTAGCAAAACTTTCCAGTTCTTTTTCATTTTTTGCTTATCAAGAAGTTGCCTATTGGTAGATTTTGTGCATTAGTCAATTACATCCCCACCACATAGGTTAAGATTACTGGTTGACAGTTATCTCTGCTAATTTATTTACCCACAGTAATCACAAGGATATCATATTAATTGATTATGTCCAGTGTTGGGACATGAGATTTTAACACTAATAGCAAGCAAAAAAGGAAAAAGAGCCAAGTTTATTTAGCTTGTTTTTATATTTCAGATATATTTGTATTATAATATACTATATTTGTACTACAAAGTATCCATTTCATATACACCCAATGAACATTATCCACATGGTACTCTAAAGAATATCCATTTGTAGCTAGAGGTAACTTATATTTTACATTCATGCTAATATATATCCTATTATAAGTTACCCAGAAATTATAGCATCACTCCTTCTCAGACAATGTTTAGTTTTCTCATCTGAATATCATTCAGCTAGTCCTCATGGATATCATTGTACAAAATTAAACATCTCTTTAGAGGTTCACGTTATTCAAATTTGAAATGAGAAAGATGCCTCAGTCCTAGCATGGGTACCTCGCCGTATGTGGCAAATGCCCTCATTTCAAATCTTAAGAACCATTTCCTCTTTAGACTTAAGAATTTACATATTTCTACTTTTGTTGCCACTTTAGGCTGCTGTGAGCACACATGCACACACACACACAGACACACTTCCAATCCCAAGGAACAGATTTCCGAGAGCATTCTGCTCTGTTCAGGTGTCAATTTCAATTCTGTCTCTTTTAATCCGCTAAATCTTTGACACAATCCTGGTTCAGAGACCTGGCTCAACACAAACAACAGCTATTTAAGAGGATCCTATATACTAAAGTGTAATAGAATACAAATGTTGTCACTTCAAGACACATCTCTGTCCACACTTGTTAATATTGAAATTAAATTTTATTAAACTTTACTAATATTTACCTGTTTTCCCTATAAATGCAAACTACTGTAATTTGAGATAAAACCGGTCTTTCCCTGCCAGATCTACAATTGCGTAAGTCTGCTTAATGAGATTGAAGTCTACGTAGTTTAAGTTGGCTCCCCTCCTCTGTTCCCCCTATAATTGGAGACTTAGATGATAGTCATCTCTCTTTCATTTTTACTGAATCTATGGTGGAAGGAAGAAAGGTGGCAGATGGCCCTTTATCCAATCCTATAGAGAGATAGGATCAGAGGTAGTTAAGATCTGTCTCCCAGGTTGTCCTGCTACCCCACCCACCCAGTCCTGAACCAATCCTATATTTAAAAATAGCTTGAAAAACAGCTGACCAGTATGGAGAGAAATTTGTGAAGTGCCAGGAGCTGACAAGCACTAAAGGACACACAAGTTGACTTATTAATATTCCTGATGTACCTCCCCCCCCTCCCCACACCAGTCTTAATAGCAGAGTTGGGCCAAGTGGAAGGACAATCTCGGAGTATACTACTCACCAGCTCTTTGATATGGGGGATCAAAAGCATTACAGCTAAAGAGCTCTCTCTACTTTATTTCCATTCTGGTGACCAAGGGAGCAGGGAAGATTGCAAAAAGAAGCAGGATGGCTTCTCCTATTTAGCCAGGCAACCTTTACCATTCAGGTGAAAGGTCATTGTTTGATCTGCAAGGTAGAAGGCTACCTTGTTAAAGAGGACAGCCCCACAAATCAGTTGTCTTACTTCTGTCCAATACCTAAACCCATGAATCTAGTCATTTGTCAAATTCAAATTCACCTCATCCCTCAGCCCCTTTTCCATTTAAAAAAAGTAATTTCTGATTTTTATCCCACTAGCAAGTGATATTCAGTGAGAGGGGAAATCAACTCCCTTACTCTGTCCTGTGACAAAACTGGCCTCATTATTGTGGCAGAATTAGATTCAGCAAACAAGCTAGAATAACTTTCTACTGACTCAAGGAATGGACTATTGTACTTTAATACAGCTCTCTGTTGTTTTCAGCCTAACTAGATTGGATCCAGATCATAATTTTTAAAAGTTCTGACAAGTATTGCTAAGCACATTGATTTGTGCTTAAGAAATTGTAAGCCATCCTGAGTCTCTGGAGAAGGGCGGCATATAAGTTGAAATAAAAAAATAAAAATAAAAAAAGTAAAATCTAAAGTAGTTTTTAAGCAATTCATCCCAAACTATTTTGATTATATTTAGCCATTTAAACAAATGAATCATACAGTATATCTACAATGCACTCCAGTGGTGGGTTTCAAAAATTTTTACTACCGGTTCTGTGGTGTGGCTTGGTGGGCATGGCATGGCTTGGTGGGTTTGACAGGGGAAGGATACTGTAAAATCTCCATTCCCTCCCCACTCCAGGGGAAGGTTATTGCAAAATCCACATTTCCTCCCGATCAGCTGGGACTTGGGAGGCAGATAATAGATGGGGGCAGGGCCAGAGGTGGTATTTACCAGTTCTCCAAACTGCTCAAAATTTCCGCTACTGGTTCTCCAGAACTGGTCAAAACCTGCTGAAACCCACCTCTGATGCACTCCTTATATTATCTAGCAATAGCAGCAGCAATAGCATTTAACTCCGGCTCGACAACACGAATGACACAACGAACAGTCGCGGTGGGAGAGGAAGTCGGCGCTGCTGCCTATTTTCAAACAACTGTGAGTAAAACCGTTCCGGATGGCTGAGGGGACAGCAGAGGTGCCAGTGGAGCCTCAGGGGCTTGCAGTAGCCGGGGATGACATAGAAGGGGGCAAGTTCGGAGACTGTGGAAAACCCAGTGGTTTGCCCCAAAGAGAAAATGCCCACTTCAGAAACCTCCTCTAAGGAGCCACAAGAGGAAACTGATGGGACAGTGCCATCTTCAGGGCATTGGTGGCATAGCTCAGCCCTGCAACCTCCTGGGCATTCAAAAGAGAAACCTATCTCCCCTGCAGCAGAGCCACCTTCCAGGGTTGGAGGGAAAGAAGGTGGGTGGAAGAGGAAGACCATGACTGGAGCTATTCCACCGGATTAGGGACTACCACACTGGAGGTTCAGAGAGGCAAGCTTCCGGGACGCTCCGTCATGGCAGCCTTGGGTAATGGGTTCAGACCAGTCCGGCCAATGGATGGGAAGGGATAGTGTGAGCTCTGGGTCCCATTTCCAGCTTGCTACCCCCAAGTTTAAGCTAGACCCAAGTCTATAGAGGTATAGAGCACTGACCAGCAGCAACAGGAAGGGGCTAGACCATTAGTTGGGATGGTTCCCCGGATGGGTCAAGATACTAAGGGTAGCAGGGAACCGGCTGTTCAAACAGCTTGGCTGATGTGATTGGGTTCTTTTATTTCTTTTCTTTTCATTACTTTTTATCCATTTCTAAATTGTTTTAATTTTTAATTTAAATTCTGTTTGATTGTCTACTGTCTTTTAAATCTTTGTGAACCGCCCCGAGTCTTTCGGGAGAAGGGTGGCATATAAATTGAATTAAATAAAGGAAGGAAGGAAGAAAGGAAGAAAGAAAGAAAGGAAGGAAGGAAGGAAGGAAGGAAGAAAGAAAGAGAAAGAAAGAAAGAAAGAAAGAAAGAAAGAAAGAAAGAAAGAAAGAAAGAAAGAAGTTAGAAAAGGAAGATTAAGAAGTCCACACATCTTCCAGCGGCCAAGGTTGAGAAACACTGTTCTATTCAGATGTGCAGGAATTGCTTTATAGTGGAAGACAAAAACTAATGGCAGTTAATCCTCGATTTACAGCAATTGCGTTTAGTGACCGTTTGAAGTTACAACATCCCTGAAAAAAGCAACGTAGGGCGTTTTTCATACTTACGACCGTTGGCAGCCATCCCCATGTTCCCGTGACCCAAATCCGGACAATTGGCAATTGACTCGTATTTATAACGTTTGCAATGTCCCGGGGGTCATACGATCCCCTTTTGCGACCTTCTGACACGCAAGAGTCGATGGGGAAGCATCACAACCTTGTGACTAACTTAACAACAGCAGTAATTCATTTAACAACGGTAACAAGTCAGGTCATAAAATGGGGCAAAGCTCACTTAAGAACTGTCTTGCTTAGCAGTGGAAATTTTAAGCTTGCTTCTGGTCGTAAGTCAAGGACTAGCTGGTTACGGTCTTTTCTTTTTTAAAAAAAAAATTTTTTTATTGGTATTTACAGGATTAAAAAAAAACATATAATTTGACATAGTGCGACATACCCCAAAAACTACAATCTACACATTTAAAACAGAAAAGACGACTGGGGAGCTCCCTGCTCCCCTCATAGTTATCTCAGATCAATCCAACTATTTTCATATATATAATTTAACCTTATCTATAAATTCACTCATGTTATCTAAATTACATCATAAATTGGGGGCATAAATAGGTTCTATTTTTCACTAAATAACATAAACCTTTGTTTACTTTCTAACTACTTTTTTGCGATACCAAACATACCAATCGAGGGGAGTTTTGAAACTTTACGAGGTGTCTTAAATTTGAGATTAGGGACTGAATGAGGTTCTCTGCACTTTCCCTTTGGCCATCTCTATCGAGGGAATCCTGATGGTGAGGTGATGTTCCTCTGTTTTTGGCATTTTTGGCAGTCAGCAAGTGTGAAGGTGATCTGCAAATCAGAATTGCTGTAGAGGAGTTGAGAAGTTCCAGAGCTGTTGAAGGGAAATGAGCCTAACACAATTTCACAGGTTGTGCACAAATAGGAGACTTCCTAAGGAAGAATGATAACAGTACCAAGTTCCATTTCCAATATTAAGCCCTATTCTCAGGGGTGGGTTCTACCTGCCTTTACTACCGGTTCTCTTTGTCCACGCGCGCATGCGCAATCTGTGCGCCCGAGCTCGCTTTGCTCACACGCGCACCTAAAGCGCACCACCACGCATGCGCAGAAACTCCATTTTCAGAAAAATTCTTTAAAAAGCGCTCTGCGCATGCGCAGAACGCTATTTTCGTGGTTTTTTGGGGGGAAAAAAAGTAAGTTTGGGCGCGTGGGTGGGCCCGGGTCGGGACGCGGAGAACCGGTTCGGTGACATCACAGCGTCACCGCTACCTATTCGCGCGAACCAGACAGAACCGGGAGCAACCCACCACTGCCTATTCTCCAGAGCACCCAAGGGCAGGACAAGAAGTAATGGATGGAAGATCATGAAAGAGAGATCCAGCCTAGAATTAAGGAAAAATTTCCTGACAGTGAGAACAAGTAATTAGTGTAATGGCTTGCCTCCAGAAGTTGTGGATGCTCTATCACTGGAGGTTTTCAAGAAGAGACTGGACAGCCGTTCATCCAGAATAGTATGGTCAAGCAGGGAGTTGGACTAGAAGACCTTCAAACTCCCTTTCAACTCTGTTGTGCTAATGTTTCTAAGTTTTGTCTATCATTCAGATGTGTCTTAAAAGCAGTTTTCAATTTCTACTGCTTTGCAATGCCAGTAGAGGAAAAAAAAAAATCCTATGATTTCCAGTGCCAATTAAGGATTCGGGAAAGTATATTCCAGCCCTCTGGAAGGGGCCAGATTGGGACAGAGTAATAACAGTACCCATAATTCATTACCCTTGAATGCTGCACTATTCCCAATGACTGCCAAGAATCAAACATTGTAATAAAATCAATAAAAGATGATCAGGATCTCTCTCCCCCTCACCTGGGAGAATAGCCAGATGTTTGCAGATTTCTGAAGTCCCTTCTGAGTCTTAAGCACGTGAGATGAGCTGAAGTCTTGATAGACCCTCTCACCATAAAGGACAACATGTGCATTAGGTTTAGATCAGTGGTGGGATTCAAATAATTTAACAACTGGTTCTCTGCCCTAATGACAGGCATGGATAGGCATGGCTCTGTGGTCATGTGACCGTGTGGGTGTGGCCAATTCAACGTCACTCAGGTTGATGGGCGCTTCGCCTTAGCTGTTACAATGTAATAAGGGTTAACTGGAGAGGCAGTTTCTGTAAGCAGGGCAATAAA
>JANHFM010002291.1:114629-126245 GCA_032468115.1 Grayia smithii
CACTCGGTCTTGGAGGGGTTGAGTTTGAGCCTGTTTCTGCTCATCCAGACCCGTACCGCCTCCAAGCAACGGGACATTTTACCCACCTCGGAAGGATGGAAGGCTGAATCAACCTTGAGCTGGTAAGATTCGATCTGCTGAACTGCAGCTAGCAGTCAGCTGAAGAAGCCTGCAGTACTGCACTCTAACCACGGCACCACCTCGGCTCTTTTATTTAAACTTTATCCCCTTTAAAGGAGAATATTTGTAGCTCAGGGTTCAAATGTGGGGTCCTTGGTTCTCTCTCAGCTTAATTGTTTTCTTGTAGATGCTTCGTTACCCAAACTAGGGCTTTGAGAGTGGCAGAAAGAAATTATCAGTGCCAATGTAGGTAGAGGAGAATTTGTCTATAGATTCAGGAGTTAAAGAGACAAGATTGTAGGTAAATGTGGTTGAGCTGAGTTCTAGTGCTATAGAATGCATTTGTGCAGCTTTCTTGAGTGTTATGAAAATGGCTTATTGCTGTCTTTTTCCAGGATGTTTCTTTGATTAGCCTACAGCCAGGAATTCTCAAATGACCCCCTCACCCAAGTAGGTCCTTGATTAATTTGCTGAGATCATCCAAGGAAGACCAGAGCCAGAGAGAAGAAAGCAAGTCTACCTTATAGCAGGTCCATCATTCTCTCCTACAGATTTAATCTGCAATAATTTCCTACACAATAGAAAGTTGCTGGTGAGATATATGAGGAGAACTTAAAAGGAGGTGACAAAAGCTCATTGTGCCCCTTACAGAATATTCTTCCCCTTACAAAGAAATGAAAGAGAGCATTTTGTATGTGATTAAAAGACAAAACAATCAGCTGGCTTTGATTTAGTCCTAGAATAGGACTGTTGGAGAAGCATATTCAGCATCCATTCCCTTTTTAAACAATAGCTGATGGATGGCAACATATAAAAGAAGGATATTTCACAAAGAATTGATAAATGTTAGTAATTTTGGTGGTTAGGACCTAGGCAACCAGCAGGAACTTGAAAGAAGTTGAAGACTTTATTCAGAGGGAAAGTTCAGCCTAAAAAGTGGAGTTCGTTCAACAAAAACATAATCACAAGGTTTAGCTAAGGGCGCTCTTCCACACCATAGCCATAATGCAGAACTGGGTATTTTATGGCCCCTGAGCCACATCCAGCCCTGTCTGGCCCATGTGAGGTCAGTCAGAAGTTAGAAATAAGTATAATATAAATAAGTGCATGCAATACAACTGCATTGCTTTTATTCTGAATACAACTGCTATTTTTTTTTTCAATTTATGTGTGTGTGTGTGTGTGTGTGTATGCCTATACACCCTCACAACCCTATTGGTTCCACCTTCCACAACAGTCCCAGTTTCTCATTGGCTCCTTGGGAAAATTAATTTCCCACTCCTGCCATAGTTCACCCACCCATAGGGCTGGCCATTTATACATTAGTTAATGGTTTAGAAGTATTTCATGAATGGTATCCACAAGCACTAGATTTTTACAGGAATAGAATAACATTAGTCTCATTCGTAAAGAATAAGGGAGCAGAGAAGAGACTCCCCCATTTGTTAATTTAGTGCTGCTTTGGTCGTTGCTTTAAGGCTAAATAGTAGCATGGGACAAATAGATTATCTATGTCCGGTGTAACAAGTATGAGTTGTTATGTTGAAATAGTTAACGTGCATTTGTGCAAACTGTCATTTGACTTGCATAGAGCTACAGCTTACCTGAAGGTTTGGAAGGAAAGGAGCACTGACAATCGAGAGATTTGGAATATCTTCTCTCGTGCATACTTTTAATAGTTGTGTTGACCATATCTGTCAAGACTTGCATCTGAGACCCTATTTGGACATGGAGTAATAGAAGTACTCACCAGACAGGCTATCCCTATAAGTCCCATTTCTGATAATACTGCTCACTGACATTAGCCACCGCAACAGACCTGAAATATAGTATAAATGTAACACAACTGTATGAACATGGCTCTAGTTTGTGCAGAAGCCAATGCATGTATAGCAGAGATGGTAGGTTCTGACCAGTTCTGGAGAATCGGTAGCGGAAATTTTTTTAAAAAAAATAATTTTTATTAATATTTACAAGATTAAAAAAAGACATATACATTGACAAACTGCGACATATCAAAAAACTACAATCTACACACTTAAAACATAGAGGACGACTGGGGAGCTCCTTGCTCCCCTCATAGTTATCTCAGATCAATCCAACTATTTTCATATATATAGTTTGACATTATCTATAAATTCACTCATAATATCTAAATTACTGGTAGCGGAAATTTTGAGTAGTTCGGAGAACCGGTAAATACCATCTCTGACTGGCCCTACCCTCACCTATTCTCTCCCTCCTGAGTCCCAGCTGATCGGGAGGAAATGGGGATTTTGCAGTAGCCTTCCCTAAAATGGGGAGGGAATGGAGATATTATAGTATCCTTCCCCTGCCATGCCCACCAAGCCACGCTCACCCGAGCCATGCCCACAGAACCGTTAGTAAACAATTTTGAATCCCACCACTGATGTATAGTGTAAAAATGTTTACCCTTGCAGAATGTATGGACATTCCTGTGGAGGCAAAGATCCCATCAGAAACTTCAATGAAGATTCCATTTACTATACATTTAAATAAGACATAGAGGCTCCCCCAGGGGTGGGTTCTACTTACCTTTACTACCGATTCTGATGATGCACACGCTTTGCGAACGGGCGTTCCACGCATGCGCAGTAACTTCTTTTGGGGGGGACCCTCAAAAAAGCGTTCTGCACATGCACGGAGTGCGCGGATTGCAGAGAACAGTAAGTACAGGCGCGCAGGTGGGCCCAGCTCCCGGTCGTGGACAACCGGTTCAGTGACATCACAGTGTCACCGCTACCGGATCACGCGAAATAGCCCGAACCAGGAGCAACCCACCACTGGGCTCCCCATATATGTTAACATACCAACTCTGTTTCCTTTATCAAGCTAAATTTGCCCTGTTCCCTTAGGTTTCAGTGGTACATATTTAAGTAACTTTTCTTTGCTGCCTTTTTATTTATCTCCTTGTTAATTGCTTGCTTATTTTTTTTTAACCCTGTGGATTTAATTGTATTTATTGCATCATATTCTATTTACTGTAAGCTTCCAGAGGCTATTTTGACTAAAATAAAATGCATTTCTATTAAGTATTATGAAGAAGAGGCCACACGGGGTGCTTAGTTTTTCTTTTATATAATAAAGCCATTATAGATAAAGCCCTTATAGCCACATGTTTGCTGTGAGTGCACAGTGGAAATGAACAGCACTGTCTTTAGGCAATAAATGTGGGATGGTAAGTCCATTCAAATATATATATATATTCCACTTTAAATGGAAACTCTCACTGGATCCTTACTTTACCTTCCTTAAAACCTGAATTTCCATTTACTGGGGGTTTTTTTTCATAATTTCATATATTATTTATCTGAATTCAGTCCCGCCCTTTTACCAACATTCTTCCAGAGGACTGAAATAAGCAGGGAATTTAGGCCACCAATATCTGGAGGGATGCACATTAGGGACATGTTTGGGTTGAGGAACAGTTGCTCTCAACCTTTTATGTCCTGACTATCCTCTTTCCTCTTCTGGTGCCATTCTTTTTTTCTTCTGATATCCAATTTCCGTCTTCTTCATTCTGTTTCTAAAATAAATAACAATGATGTTTTCTGGGAAACAAGATCGTTTTTTTCCTGAGGCACAAGTTAATTCAAGCTGAGTATTCCTACCTTTTACAGGTAGGAATGCATCTTCTTACAAAGTAGCAATCTAGAATTTTTTTTTTTCAAATAGTCTTGGATAAACAAGTAAATTAAAATGAAATGTATCTCATATCCCTATAGCCCTGTAACCTCACATAAGCATGTCATACCCTCCCTAGGACAATATCTTTATTATAGCAAGCCCTTGAGAAGCTTGGTCTAATTTCAGCTTGAGATCAACAAAGAGCTTTATTTCTTTTTCATTTATAGGAGATGACCAGGCTGAGCCTGTGGGAGGGATCAAATGTGTCATTAGTCTCGAGTCCCTTCATGCCCAAAGAGATCTAAGTCCAGCCCATCTTGAATTCCATTGACTGTTATCTATCACCAATTTGCTTGGACCGTTAGTAATTCAAATTCTTGTAGAGACCTTAAGCTTGCAATAAACCTATAAAACTTGGGACCGAAGAAAAAACAGTAGCCAATAATACACCATTAGACATCAAGTAGTAAGATTGCAATTAAATAACAGACTAAATATATTGCTAAAATCAGAATCAATTAGTCCTTAACCTGCTCCTAAAAATGGTCTTGGTTGCTAGTTTAGGGTTTGCTATATAGGCTTATTCCATGTCAGAAAAATCCAAATAAATGGGACACAGTAAGGAAGAAGTCTCTTGTAGCTTAACCTTTATTAACTGCTAACTAACTCTAGCCGAAAAAAGTATCAACATTATATCTCAATCTGAGACTCTAATTTAAATTGCCTGAAGCTTTGCCAGGCAAGGATGAAGAGAATATGCCTTTTTCTTTTCCAGCCATGGCTGCTAAATGAACAGTGAGTAGCAACTTTAGATTTAATTAAAGCCTTAAATTATGGACTGCAGCTCGTAATGGTGGTTATCCTAATCAAAGAAATTCATTTGGTTGCATTTCTCAGCGAACTAGCAAGACTCTGCCAACTAGCTCTCTTATAGATCCCAAATTCCTATAGGCTTTGGTTTACTCATTTCATTATACGCCTTGCTTGTTTTCTCATTTCACTACTCCATCTGTTGAATCAAGAGCCGACATGGTTCATATATCAAGATATTGCAACAGTAGGATACCCACATACCAAAAATCATATAGTTGAGGTAACAGCAGGAAGATAAAAACTGAATGATTGGAATAAAGATGACTGGATGCAAGGTTATTATATTTCTTTATTCCTATGCATGCCTTGGTCTTGCATATGCCTTATACCGAAAAATAGCTTGCCCAGAATTCATAATAAGCACCTCTATGATAAGACACCACAGGTGATAACTAACTTGGGTTTCCTCTCTCCCCGTGGGAGTGTGAGCACCATCTCTCAGCCTTACCGCTGCTGTATGAGGGCTGCATTGTCTTTTCTGAAAGTTCAATAAAAATGTCTTTTTCATACTATATTTTTTAAAGAAGAACCCGAGCAATCAGATTTTACTTGAAAGCACAAACTCACATGATATTCTACTTTTAAAAATAACTCTTAGTATAATCCATCCTTGTATCTTTTCTATAGTTTCCCCAATATCACCTTAAAAGTGGCCCCAACTGCAAAAAAAGAGTTAGGGAATAGGAAAGAAATTGGATCACACAGATTAAGTTCAGTCAGAGCCAAAAAAGCAATTTGTTTGTGAGATTTCGTTTTCTTGGATAAACAAAAACATCCTGTGTGCAACTGAAAGCCCTTATAAAAAAATAGTTTTTAAAAAGTCCAGCCAAAAATCCATGTTCCCTTTTTTTTTTACAGCTTATTATAAAAAGCAAAGAAAGGACCTAGGATGGAATGTAAAAACTGAAAAACAGTTGCTAATTTTTAATAATTGCTAACTACCTACTACTTACTACTTACTGGAGAGAAAAGGATGACTAGCAGCAAGGTGGATATAGTGACAGGAATGGTGCCATTGGAAGGCCTGAAAGATCAGATTAGGGGCAAATAGTCATGAAGAAAATCTATCTATGTGGTCCCTAAGCACTGACAACAACTTGATTTTAAAAAAATCAATCAGTCAATCAATTGTGAATGAGGTCTTTTACATCTGGAAAACTTTCCTGATTCCCTGACAATAGCGGCAGCTTTCCAAGAAAGGCTGAGATGCCACTTTAATTCCTTGCAGTCCTCTCAAAGGCCTGATGCAATGATATTCCACTTCATGGGACAAATATGAAAGTAAAAATATGAAGATTTGCAGGCATGAATGGCTCAGAGTTCTTATCAGTCGAACTGATGGCTGCCTAGACAGTCAGGTGCTAAACCAGACCTGGTTTGTGTGATGTGTTACATACACTTAGGCTCCCCCTGCAGGTGAATCCTGTCTATAGTTCAGATAGAGAGTATGAACTACAATGTGTATCCATGATTTTGTAATAAGTTTACTTATCTGAATCATGGCTCTTGCAACCTGGAATGAGCAGATAATCTACGGCTAATTCCTTCTTCTGGTCTCTCAATATAGAGATAGAGGGGCAGAAGCCCTCTTGTTCTGTCTCCCATCTCAACGGACAAGCTTTTTTTTTTATTTATTTTAATGTTTAAAAAAATTAAACACAAGAAATTCAGCTCACCAACCCAAAGTAATGTGGACACTGGCCAACTCTCTCATGTGCCAGACTTGGCACAGTGTGGCACAAAACAGTTTCATTTGGATTTTTATTCTATTTGCTGTTTCCTGGCTCCAAACTCTATTGCTTAGCACAGGGGTGTCAAATTCAAGGCTTGGGGGCCGGATCCGTCCTGCAGGGTACTTAGATCTGGCCCACAGGGTCACCCTGGAAACAGTGAAAGACTGGCCTGTGGTGCTTCTGCCAGCGAAAAGAGGCTCCCGAGCTCCATTTTCAGCTGCTGTGACCTCCTACAACCCTCTGTCAGTGAAAACAGAGCTTGGGAGGACCGCCACAGTTTTCACTGGCAGAGGGTTGCAGGAGGCCATGGTTGCCAAAAAGAGAGCTCGGGAGCCTGGTTTTGCTGCCAGAGTGCTCGGGCCACCACAGGCGCCCCTGACAGGAGTGGCATCAAGCTGGCCATTCCACCCAGGCACCCTGAGATCAAACACAACCCTGATGTGGCCCTCAATGAAATCAAGCTTGACACCCCTGGCTTAGCACTTTTTACTAAACAGAAGTACTGAAGAATCGGAGAAAAGGACCATACTGATACATAAAGCAAATCATTTGCTTGGTGCTATCTCTGGGTTATTACTACCTTAGAATAAGCCAGCCTCCAGAGAATTTAAAGAAATAAGAAATAAAATATTCTCTAAAAGAAGGGTTAGAAACATTGCCTTTGGAAAAGATGCAGCTTAACATCATTTATCTAACCTTTTACAAGTGTTGTGCCCTTTAATATACATCATATAAAACTGACATTTTCCTGCATTTCACAGCAAAAAAAGGAGAATCAGAAAAAAACTATAGATCTAATGATCCAGAAAAAACTACTTTACAACTTCATATAATTAAACTGTTACAACTATGTGTGATATGTGTGTGTGTGTGTGTGTAAGAGACAAGGCAGTGTTCATATATCATGTTAAACATAATTTGTTTTTAACAATGGCTTATTAAATGGCTGTGTTTGAAAACATGGTAAAACCACATTAATTCCTATATATTAACTTTGAAGATAATTCTTCAGTTTCACTTATTTCTAAAAGATACCATATTGTAAAAACACTTCTACAATAGAAAAACTTACCTTTGTTACACACACACACACACACACACACACTAGCCTATTTACAGGAAAAAAATGAAAATTGCATGTTATTACAGCTCATTCTTAAAACTATTAACCCCATACAGTCTGCCTTATAATAATAGCTTACACTCGAGGAGTTATCAAGTAGACAATTCAATACTGTAGGCCTTTTCTCCATAGCTACAATTATTTGGGAAAGACAGATATAGTGATAATCAGGAACATATTGCAATTTACATTTATAGAATGCAATCTTTATCAATTTTTTTGCGGGATGTACACATGCAGACAGCAGAAAAAGTGTGTATGTATTTGTGTGTGTGTGTGTGTGTGTGTGTGTGAGAGAGAGAGAGAGAGAGAGAGAGAGAGGGAGGGAGAGAGAAAGCGGGAGATCAGAGATATATAGATATATAATATAGATCAATTTTCTATATTACCAGACAAAAACAAAATATTACTAACAACCATTAGTCATTCATTGGTATTATGATGATGATGATGGTTCTATAACTTTGCATGTACTTGTACATTGATAGCTTCTGCACCAGAGACCAATTCCTTGTGTGTCTATCCACACTTGGCCAAATAAAAGTATTCTATTTTCCTTCTGCCATCCCGTATTTAATTCTACATTTTCATTCTAAAATCAAAGTTAAAATTCTTTTTCTCTACTCAGAAAATCCCATTCTTTTTTCTAAATAAGGATAAAAATAACACAAAGAAAGAAAATCGTCACTTGTTAAAAAGAAACACGGTATAATTTTCAATATTGAATACAACTACATATTCATTTGAAGAGCCCATAAACACAACAAGAGAAAGGAAAACACATAGTTAAAATGACCTTTGGGAAATAAATGTAAAATTGAATGTTGGAAGCTTCCATTTTCCCTACTCTGAAAATGCCTTAGAGGATCTGTTTTCGGGAAGAGGAGATCCAGATGCTTAATGACTTTTACTAAACATAGTAAGGAACATTTAAGTTCATTAGACATGAATCCTTTCATAATTTTCTTTTTTTTTTCCTTTTAGTTATTTGGGGTGGGAGAATTAGTCTCTGAAGACAGCCTTTGGGAATGTGTTTAAAAGAAAAAGAAGTAAGGATATTGTTCTAGCGTACAACAGCTTCCTCAAACTGTTTGTATGCAGCACTCAATCTCTCACTGCCCTGGTTTTTGTTTTGTTTTTTTTAAACTGCAATCACAATTTTACTGTTTAGATCCAGTCAGACAGAATAACTTGGCCCGGAGCCCTGTGAAATATAACACAAAGGACTAAAACAAAAATATGACAGGAACTATTATCCCAATCCATAGTTACATAGGGAAGCAAATAATAGCCACATGCTTGACCCAAGCTCATAGCAAAGCTGACTCTCATTGTTTCATTTCTTTCCAGTGCTGGAGGATGCCAGCCAGATTTTTCTTTGAAGCTGAAGCACAATTTTATTGTTTGCATGGCTATCATGTGCCCGAGGATTTGTCCCTGGAATGCACAAAAAGCTTTGCAGGCGACAAAAACTTATTGAAATTAAAGCCTGGTGAAAGAGGGAGATTCTTGGATTATCCTTATATGAGAAACTTAGGATTTGCACATGGCCAATGTGTATGTATGTCTTTTGTTAGGCTTGGTCTATTTCTAATAAGCAGGGGATATGGTGGCTCAGGGGCGAAGACGCTGAGCTTGTTGATCGAAAGGTCAGCAGTTCAGCGGTTCAAATCCCTAGTGCTGCGTAACGGGGTGAGCTCCTGTTATTGTCCCAGATTCTGCCAACCTAGCAGTTTGAAAGCACATAAAAAATGCAAATAGAAAAATAGGGACCACCTTTGGTGGAAAGGTAACAGTGCTCCATGCGCCTTTGGCTTTTAGTCATGCCGGTCACATGACCATGGAGACATCTTCAGACAGCGCTGGCTCTTCAGCTTTGAAACGGAGACGAGCACCACCCCCTAGAGCTGGGAACGATTAGCACATATGTATGAGGGGAACCTTTACTTATTTCTAATAAGCCTCATTAATAAAAAGTATACCTACTTGACATACATTTTTATTTTTAAATGTACAGATCATTGTTCATTTAATAAAAAATCATTCTATCTTGGCTACTACGCTGGTGGGGGGGAAAGGAAATCCTTGTATTTCTTTTAAGGCAGATTTCTGTGAGGCAAGGCCTCTTTCATACTAGACATGGAAAAAGCAGAACCAAGAAATGGAAGTCATCCCAGATTAATTAATAAAAGATAACATAATGATTTTATGGATCTGGCAAAAGCCCAATTGTGAAGGTTAACATAACATGGAAAACAGAACGTTAGATTCCAGATACACAGATATTTTAGTATTTTTAAATAGATTTATGAAAACTGAAAGGAAAGGAACTGCATTATACAGTTTCTGTTCTACTTGAAACATTTCATGAATACCTAACATAGCCAAACTGTTTACTTAAAAACTGATGAACTGTTTGAATAATTTTAATAATAAGAATAATTTTTACCAATGAACACTAGACAACAGGTTTCCTATACAACAGCCAGCAAAATACTGCAGACATGAATACTAAGCACTACCATCCTTTGATGTCCAAAATTTGTCATTCCTTTCCAACATTTTGAGCTCCAGTGCTAAAATGCAAAATTGAGCCATAGTGTAAATACTGTTTCAGTTAAATTCCCTTTTCCATCTGCACACCCTTAAATGTCTTTAGATTGAAATTCTGAAAAATCATCAAACTTCATATGACAGAACCTTAAATTTAAAAAGTTTGTGTTGTTGTTTTTTTTTTTTAATTTAAGATTCATATATTCTTTGTGCAGAAATTCTTGAGATAGAAAGTCATTAAATACAGGAAGGTTCAGAATGAAAATAGCCACAATGCACAATTGTAAGTCATAATCTTTTCCTGTCACTTTTAGCAATTCCTTCGTTTTTATGAAATGAAGGGCTGCTTTCACAAAACAATGCTTCCTGCATGAACTCTTCTGTCCTGAGTGATGTGAATCATCCTTTCTACATCTGAGTTCATTCCGTTATGCAACATTGAGGCAGTGTATTTTTTTTGCAGATAATGAAATATGTCTAGAGCAAATAGTCTTATTTTATAAATCAGGGCTAAAGTTGAGGCTTTCTACTGCTCATTCATATTAAACTCATATAAAATATTTACCATCCTAAAGAAAGGAGCAATACACATTTGCAAATACATCATATGAAACGCCACATTCTCTGCATGCCTATGTAAATAGTAAGACCATTTATTCAAATATATTACATGGACTCCTACCCATTCAGCTAAATTATACAGCTGAACTCTGTGTTCATTCATTTGTGTTTTAAATTTTGTGGATTTACTGCCAATTGATGTGCCATCATTTATTCATGCAAACTTTAGCAAACAGAAAATTCTGCTAAACGATGAATCATAAAATTTATCAGGCACCTTTCTAATAACAGAATGTCAGATATACCACCCCAAGTGACAGCACTGTAGAAATGCCAAAGCAATCATGTCAATGGTGTTGCTTCATTCCAGATTTTGATGGCTTCCAGATGTTGAAGCATTTCAGCTTCTAACGTAAGTTATGTTTGTCTCTATTTTTGTTTTTTATCAACGTTAGGAAGAAAAAGTTGTAAAAAAATATATTGTTTTCTAAAGTGCACAATTTTAGATATGTCCTATTATACAGTATATTTTTGTATATGGGTTTCCTACATACACATTATATATATATGTATGTATGTATGTATGTATACATGTGTGTATATTATATATCTGTCCCATATGCATATTTTTATGTAAATGAAGAAATGGAACACTTTTCACAGAGCAACCTGTTTCTAGCATATATATGAGCAATGTACCAGTATATGCTAGAATGCCTACTATATGAACAAATATATTTTCTTGGGTTAGAACACACAAATCTCAAACAATAAATTCAACACCCAAGTTTTTGGGATAGAAATTTCTGTTTAAAGAAGCAAGATTGGTAGGTAGGGCAATTGTGCAAGAATGAAAAATTAGACTGCTCTTCTATCCACCTGTGAATGTGTTGCTTTGCCTGAATATTACTGGTCAATAGCATCAGCAAACCAAAGAGTCTTTGGTGGCGCAGATTGCTAATGCACTGGCTAAGTGTCTCCACTTAAGTCCAGCTGCTTGCAATT
>JANHFM010002291.1:126345-142533 GCA_032468115.1 Grayia smithii
AAGGAAGGAAATTGTGTCAAGGAAACCTCCAAATGTAAAATTCCATTTATTACTGTGGCAATGATTAATGAACTGATTTTCCTTAGAGTTATCAAATAGTTTAAAAATTGATTCATCAACTCCTACAGATTGATCCTCAAAATCGCCAGATTAACAGCTTGCTGACAAAGTTAGTTAATAACTCTCTGAAACATTGTCTGCTGGGCATTTCTAGACATTTATAATCTAGGTATATGCATACCTAGACTTCATTTATTAAACCTTTACAAGAGAGATACCGGTATCAACACTGACCATTAAATCAGTAATGTATTGAGCTCATCTGTCTTCAAAGTCAGCCAAATGCATACTATTGAAATTTTATCCCTGGAAGTCTCACAAATTACCTGCCAACTTTACAGTACATCACAGTGCCTGATATCCATTAGATTCCTTTTGCAAAGCTCTAAACCTGTGCCTCAAAATTGTCACTTTCTAGACCCTTTCCCAACCTAGAACAAAAAGAAATACCATCCTGAAACAATTCTTCAGAATTAGCCATCTCTTATGTGCCTATTCTCCTCTGAATGCAAAAGACCATGCTGTTTGGGGAGGCCTCTATTTTTCATGTAAAGTCTCACTAATGACCTTTTAACTTTTTCTAGGGATGCAAGAGCAAGATCAGTTTCAATTTGCTTTTTAAAGTTCAAAAATGAACAGCTTTTTCTATAGATAACAAGTGCCACGGAAGCAGAACAGCTCCTTGACTGGGTCACTCAGAAATGGTTCTGAAGCAAGAACTTATAGTACTACATTTAGAGCTTAAGCAAATTATCAGCACCTACAATGGTCGCTGGCCAGAGGGCCCTGGCCAGTATAAGACAAAATGAAGCAATTTCTTTAGAGGAAATGTTCAGCTGGGTTTTGGTTTTGGTTTTTAAAATATCTGCTTCGTGGATCTTCTTTCCAAGCATCCACCTGAATGGATGGCCTTAAAATAACAATCAGGAGGGAAAGTAGGCAGGTTTACACTAAAATAAGTGGTTGGGTTCATTACTGACTTGTGTGAACCCATCCACAATGGTTCATAAACAGTGAGTTATGACTTAAAAGAGTGTTATGCAAACCCAATCCCAAAGGCAGTCTTTGATCCAGTTTGCTCATCCTGCAGTGTAAATTATTTATCCAAAGAAAAAGCACCAGTGAGTCAGTGAAAATTGGGAGCAACTATCTTCACTGACATTCTGCCCTCCTTGGTGGAGGCTGTCTTTTTAAAACCAGGTAAGAAAAAAATATATATGAGACCCCAACAGGATCAATTGTTTTATCACCTATGTTCTGCCTCTTTCAGTTCTCATGAACCTACAGAGAGTGAAAATAACCACCAAATATCCTATACTTCAGGGATTCATAAACATTTTGCCATCATACCACTCCTTAGTGTAATCTTAATGTACACACATCCTCTAAAAATCCAAACATCAAAATGAACACAAGTGAACAATGAAACCCATACTTTGGGAAACTTTGGTAAATGTATATTTATGGTAACAATGTACTAAATGGTACACTGGTACAACTCTTCTGTATTCTGTCTGCACCTCCCAAGGGAAGTACCTCATAGTTCAGAAATTTTTGCTCTATTTCCATCTGTGCAACTGATAGTTATCTCCATGCCAGATTAATAGTTTAATCTTGAGCAAATTGAGGACTATTGAAGGTTAAACCCTTTTTGCTTTTAGATAACCCACTAACTCCACCCAATATCAGGTGAGTGGGCTGTGCAAACACACTGCTTTCAACCAACTTGAACTCTCTAAGGAATGAGAGAATGTGGAATCTCTGACCCTACATTAAATCTATTATTTCTCCTCAGTTCCCATTAATTCTATAACAATTTAAATCCTATTAATGTAAATCAAAGCAATATTTCTTTTTGTTAAGGAAGCAGTAACAAGAGACAATTCTCTCAGCTATGTAATAAATTTAAGTGCAATCCTTTTCTAGGCTACTATAGATATATAAAATTACAGGGAATTAGCTTTTACAAAGCTATTGCCTCCTTTTAAACTTTCACTCTGTGGTTTGTCCCTAGTTTAATATGGAAAGATCAGGCCACCAGACATTTCTAAATATGTTGTTAATCTTAGCTAAGTTTCTTAGCTTTTCCTTTGTACCTATGTTTTCTTTGGAACTCCTTATGTTAACAGTTGAATTTTATTAAGAGGATAAATATAGTATCCTACCCTTACCTTTGTTCCACTGTACCTTGTAGACCCAGCAACCTAGACCTAATATTGGACTTTCTCTGTGGTAATAATCAGACAAGCAGGAATCAGTCTTTTTCTTTCTCTTTCTTTCTTTTTCTTTCTTTCTTTCTTTTTTCCCCTCCTTTCTTCATTTCCTTCCTTCCTTTTTCTTTTTTTCTTTCTTTCTTTCCCTTCCTTCCTTCCTTCCTTCCTTCCTTCCTTCCTTCCTCCTCCCCCTTACTATTTTAAAAAGAATAGAAATAGCAGATAAACTTCACTGACAGCTGAGGCTTTTTATGTCCCTGATACCTCTTCAGTGTGACACAATGCTTCATAACCCAATGCCTTAAGAAACTCAATCAAACATGAAAACAAAAGTGGTGTCATTTCACAAAATCAGACAAAAAAAAGATTATGGGCTTTGCTGTGATCTTGGGGTTTAAATGGGAATAAGGGTTTTCAGGGGAATGTAGTCATAACTTCCCTCCTCAAAATATTACTATACCCTGCTGGGAAAGTGGTATTTGGGGGTGGGGTGGGAAGTGACAAATGCTTCTGTATCCTTTCTATAGAGCAGAAGTCAAACCCTTGCTTTAATTTGCCCTGAGTGATTGCTCTGGAAAGAAGATACAATGGATACTTAGCATCAAAATCCCACCAGCTGGGACATTAGATCAATGTTAACCCCACAGGCTCTCCTTAACCTAGAACTGTCCCTGGTAATGCTAAATGTACCAATAAAGGAAACTATTTGTAGCTCAGAGTTGAAATGAGGGGTCCTTGATGCTCTCTGAATTTGACAATGTCTGGCTGAGGGGACCCTGAAGAGACCAACCCTGTGGGCGCGTACCGGATGCTGGGAGGATGCTTGTGACAGTAGGTGGTCCTGCAAATATCCTGGGCCTAACCATGTAGGGCTTTATAGGCCAACACCAGCACCTTAGAGCAAACACGGAGGACAACCGGAAGCCAGTGCAGCTCGCGCAAGAGTGGTGTTACGTGGAAGTACCGGGATGCTCCCATCACCACCCGCGCGGCCGCATTCTGGATCAGTTGGAGCCTCCACGTGCACCTCAAGGGCAGCCCCATGTAGAGGGCATTGCAGTAGTCCAGCCTTGAGGTGACGAGGGCATGAATGACTGTGCACAATGCATCCCGGTCCAGGAAAGGGCACAACTGGTGCAACAGGCGAACCTGTGCAAAAGTCCCCCTGGTCACAGCCGTCAGATGATCATCTAAGGACAGCCGGGAATCCAGGAGGACGCCTAAGTTGCGAGCCCTTTCCAAGGGGGGTAAGACTTCCCCCCCCAATCAAGAGTGATGGAATCTCTTGGGCTCGAGATGTAGGTATCCACAGCCACTCTGTCTTGGAGGGATTGAGTCTCAGCCTGTTCCTCCTCATCCAGACCCGCACCGCCTCCAAGCACCGAGACATCATGGAAAGGACATCACTGGATTGGTCCGGGGTGGAGATGTAAAGCTGGGTATCATCAGTGTACTGATGATACCTCACCCTGAAACCACAAATGATCTCATGCAGTGGCTTCAGGTAGATATTGAACAGCAAGGGGGAAAGGACCAAGCCCTGAGACACCCCACAAGTGAGAGGCCTTGGCCTCGAGCCCTGTCCCCCTGCCAATACATACTGCAAGTGGCCCGAGAGGTAGGAGGAGAACCACTGCAAAACAGTGCCTTACACTCTCAACCCCCGGAGCCGCTGCAGTAGGATACCTTGGTCGATGGTATCAAAAGCCGCTGAGAGGTCAAGTAGGACCAGGACAGAGGAATATCCCCCGTCCCGGACCAACCAGAGATTATTCATCAGCACGACCAATGCCGTTTCCATGCTGTGTCTGGACCTGAAACCCGATTGGTACGGGTCTAGATACTCCGCTTCCTCCAGGAATTGGGGAAGCTGACGTGCCACCACAGTCTCAACAACTTTTGCCACAAAGCGAAGGTTGGAAACTGGACGGTAGTTGTTTAATGAGACTGGGTCCAGGCTGGGCTTCTTGAGGAGGGGTCGCACCACTGCCTCTTTCAATGAGGCGGGGAAGATCCCCTCTCTCAACGAAGCATTGGTAATAGCCTGGAGCCAGTCTCCCGTCACCTCCCTCATTGCTGAGACCAGCCAGGAGGGACACGGGTCCAGTAGACACGTGGTGGCAGCCAGCCTACCCATAATCCTGTCCACATCATCCAGGGTCAAACAGGGTCAAACTCAATCCAGATGTCCTTGCCAAGACTTACCTCTGTCACCCCACTGGACTCTGCCCAGTCAGAGTCCAACCCAGTCCGGATCTGAGCGATTTTGTCCTGCAGAAACTGCACAAAATCCTCAACTCAGATTACCACAGTGGTCAAAGTATATGATAGCTGTGTCAATAGCAATAGAACTTAGACTTATATACCACTTCACAATGCTTTACAGCCCTCTCTAAGCAATTTGTAAACTCTGAAGTCAGCATTTTGACCCCAACAATCTGGGTCCTCATTTGAATGACCTAGAAAGCACGAAAGGCTGAGTCAACCTTGAATCGTTCAGAATCAAACTCTTGGCAAGTGGGCAGAATTAGCCTGCAATACTGCCTTCTAACCACTTTGCCATCACGGCTCCTTGTCACAAGGAAAAGGATTACAATGCTTCCTTTCTTGTAGTTCACGACTGCTGAGTTCTCCTAACTACTCAAAATTTCCACTACTGGTTCTCCAGAACTGGTCAGAACCTGCTGAAACCCACTTCTGATCCTGATCCTGATCCTGACTGATATCATAACTATCATCGGTAAAATCATCACATAACAATAACATCCTTATTCCTCTTTAAGATTGGAAGTCATTTTAACTTTCCACAATGCTCCAATATTAAGTTTGGCCTGGAACATTGACATACAAGTAATCCTTGATTTACAATCATAATTGAACCCAAAATTTCTATTACTAAATGGGACATTAAGTGAGTTTTGCCCCATTTTGCCACAGTCATTAAGTTAATCACTGCAGTTGTCAAATTAGTAACATGATTGTTAAGTGAATCTGGCTTTTCCATTGGCTTTGCTGGTCAGAATGTTGAAAAGTAGATCACATGACCCCAGGACACTGCAACCGTCATAAATAGGAGTCAGTTGCCAAGCATCTGCATTTCGATCACATGACCATTGGGATATTGCAATGGTTGTAAATGTGAAAATAGTCATTAGTTACTTTGTTCAGTGTTGTTGTAACTTTGAATGGTCACTAAATGAATGGTTGTAAATCGAGGATTGCCTGTAGATTAATATGTCAGCTGGTTCTAATGTTCCTCATGAGATGGTTGTGTTCCAGCAATAATAGAAGATGGCCTCTGTGGCAGAGACATGGAGATCAGAAGACCTGGGTTCATTTTCAGATAAAACAATTGTGAAAAGCTGTTCTGAATTTGGAGATTCCACAATTTCTTTTGTGTTTGAAAGATGAGCCAGTTTATTTGTGCTCAATAAATTAAGTAAAATTAAATCTTTCCCTTAAAATATTATGGCTCTGTAGAGAAGTTTGTTTCCCCATGGGTAGAAAGCTTTGCTCTATATTGGTGTTGGTTTGTTCTCTGAGTTTGCTGTGTAGCTTCTGAACATTTCATCACCAGGCTAGGTAACATCATCAGCGAAACTTCAGTTGAAATGTCTTGTTTCAGTTCTCCTCCACTTTTATTGATCTTCTGTGGTCACATGGTTAGTTCGTCATGTGGAGAACTGAAACAAGACTCGTTAATTGAAGTCTTGCTGATGATGTTACCTAGCCTGGTGATGAAACATTTGGGAACTAAACAGTAGGCTTGGAGAACAAACCACCACCAACATCTACCACTCGAGCTACCACTCGAGCTACAAATATTTTCTATCATTTCAGCTTTGCTCTATTCCACATCTTGGCTTATCAACTCCAGCCATGTTAGCAAATCCCAAAAAGGAAAGGTGGCTTAACTGCTTTGCATTTCCCATTCCTAGAAACCATTCAGATTTTTTAAAAATATTGTAAACCAAACAAATTCATAGAATAAGAGCTAATGACAAGGACAGAGTTTTGAATTGAAGCAAGGAGATTTTTGTTACTGCATGATCTGTGACAGATTAGGGAGGTGATTAAATTACGCTCTTTACTTTTTTTAATCTTAGCTTTTGAATTAGTAAATGTTAAAATTATTTTTCCTTGGCTTTTTCAAGACTGAGAAGCAGAATCTGCAGCCCAGAGAAGCTGCCTGAGCTGAAGCCAATTGGTTGTGCTTCAGGGAGATATAACATTTGAGTCAAAGAAGAGGCAACTTCTAAAATAAGAGCGGTTTGGAATTTTGCTATTAGCAGTTTCTGGAGATGTAGTTTTGCTTATTTCTTGAGTTGATTCAATCTGAAGCAAGAATTAGTGTCCCATTTCCTGGATTGCCTTAATCACGTGCAGAATTTATTTTACATTTCTGCTTAAAGAAAATAGAATTTTGGCAGGGGTGAGGGAGAGTTCATTGACATAATATCTATATACTACTAAAACTGCGATTTTGTTTATCTGTTTGTACCCTCATGTTATCCCAAATGGTGCATTACATTGCAACAATTTTTGAATTAAGGTACCTAAAATCTGCTAACTTAAAAATGCATAAACAAATCCAGGACCTATTACTGCTGTGGAATTGAAATTTCAAGGATCAGTTTTATTCGCAAAGTTGTGACTCTTGCGGCATCTCTGTGATCATGTGATTTTGATTTCCAATGTTCTCTCGGTAGCTTCTCAGAAGCAAAGTAATTGGGGAAGCCAGCAGAAAGTCAGAGATTGCTCCTGTTGCTTTTTTGCTTGCCTGTGGTCTTTCTGTTTATCTGTTTAGGTAAGTAAATATTGACTTATTGTTGAAGTTTGTGTAAAGCACGGTGACTCACTTGGTTAGGATGCTGGGTTGGAGGCTAGCAAGTCCATGTTTGAGACCCAAATGCTGCTGTGTGGCAAGGTGAATCCCCATCCTTTGCTCCAGTTCCTGTCAGGGACATGAAAGGAGCTCCCAACTGGGTGTCCCCCCACTCCCTCCACAACAGTGATATCACAGGATAATCCTTTCAACCTAGAAATGCCTTGGTGCTTTTGACACCAGAGTGATGCAATGCAATTGAAGTTGCACTACTATTATTTTTCTGTCTATGATAAATACTCTTAATAGATGATCAGAGGACCATCCAATATTGGGATAAAATTGCAAAATTCAATCCAACACAACTATAAGAATTACAGCAACTAAACTATTTTAAATTGAGAACCAGTACATCTTCTACTACTTGAGGTGGGGACTTTTTGATTTTCTTTCTAACTGTTTTTCTAGTTCCCTTTACTGTAGAGCTTTCAGATGGCTCCTTGCGTAATTTTTTTAAAAAGATTTTCTCTTGCCTGGAAACCAATTCTTCCTCCTCTCATAGAAAGATAGATGAAGAGCAGAAAGGACAAGTATAAAAATTGATCTTTTAAAAAATATATGTATCAGGATTCCAGCTCACATGCTGGCTCACATTACAATCATTTGTTTCCATGGAGACTGGCCTTTCAGTCAAATCTCTGCCTCCACATGGAGAAGAAGGCAGGTTGCTTATGATTCCTTCTATTCTGAACTCAACATGGCAACAAACAGCCTTAACAAGGCTGGGGTGTCTCTTCAGTGCTTATTTGGAGGGGCCTGAAATGCCCAACCTTTGTGATATTAATAAAATGTCTACTTTTATTTTCCTGATAAATATTTGATGTAACTCAAAAATGCCTGTCACATAATCTCTATCATAGAAATGCAACATCAACCAAAGTGCCTTTGTTACGTTGGCTCTTTTCAACATTCTTGGCTTAAAACAGAATACACACACACACACCTCTTTGTGACCTGAGCACAGATATTTAAAGGAGCCCTTGTGATTCATTAATTTCTGATTTCCTTGCCAGTATATTTTAGGAGCTGCCACGTGCTATAAATAAGTGCTCTGATGTGCAAACTCTTCTGTGAGTATGTTTGACATTTCAAGCAACAGGTTGTTTCTCAAAAGTACATGTGAAATGTGCCAGCCATCTATTCTCTTTCCCACTCCACCCCACCCCTGCTTAGGAATCTTTTCATATCAACTGACATAAAATAGTGCAATGAACACCATTTTGACCCAGAGTTAATTCATATGGAAACTCAGTCCTGTTTTAATTCAGGATTTCAAACCTGAGGTATCTCCCCCTCCCCCAGCTTTCCTCACACTCGCAATCAGTATTTAATGCTCTCCCTGAGCAGTCTTCATTTTTATTTGGCATTTTATTTCCCCATCATCTCTGTTTTAAGCACTTATCCCACGATGCATTAAAACCTTCACATTGTTCATTGATCCAAAGATATTTAAAGGTAATCCCTTAAGTAAACCAGGAATTGACCTTCCCCAAAAATGTTTCTGTTTGCCTTTCATTGGGGTTTCTTCAGCAGTCTTCAGCTGTTCCACCTAGATGTCCCTTCCCTTCCCCTTCCCACTCCTCCCTTCTCCCTCCTTCCTTCCTTCCTTCCTTCCTTCCTTCCTTCCTTCCTTCCTTCCTTCCTTTCTTCCTTCCCCAACTCCAAATGTGAATAAACCCTCCATCACTCTCAAAGAAAAGCATGTTTTGGTCCATCCATTTGTTCAAAGACAAAGAATCTTGGGCAATATGGGCCAAGAAAATTGGCAGATTCCTTAGCTGTGCAATAGAGTAAATATGACAGAATTCTCTGACTCTGGGAATGTAGATGGATGTGTCCATAACAGCGCAGAACAAAAATGAAATTTCTGTGGCATCAAATAAGTAATCTTCCCCACTAAACCAAGACTCAGTTAGAAAGAAGATCAAAGACACTGGGAAAGAAGTCACTTTGAATACTCACTGAAGAATGTCTTCCATTGTTTCTGAGATTCTATCATTTAATCCCCTTCTTATTGCAAAAAGCCTACCTATTCTAAATCAATCAGCTTTCTTGGGTTTAGATTAAAGTGCCGGATAATAATATCATTGTAATTATCTATTGCTATTCATCATATTTTCCCTAAAGATATTTCCTAAATATTGGGTACTCAAAAGCATTAACAGACATGGAACACATAGTACAGCAGCCTCCAACTGGTTCCGTGGAGAGAGCTTTTTCCACAGACCAGAGAGGGCAGAGATTCATATGCTGCCTGCATCCCATGGATGGGCTTCATTTGTTTGTGCGGACTGGTTTCTTGTATGCCGCAGACAGGTGCTGGTCCACAGACACGGTGTTGTGGACCCCTGACATAGTACATTCATGGCTTCCATTTAAAGGAATAAAAAAGATAAAAGTCTTCCCTGTCCAATTGTTTCCACCTCTAGCCGGTGCTGCTCATCTCGGTTTCTTAGCCAAGAGTATCAGTCTGAAGATATTTCTGTGATTATGTGGCCAGCATGACTATACACCAAGGCACACAGAACACTGTTACATTCCCACTGAAGTGGTACTTATTAATCTACTCGCATAGGCTTGCTTTTGAACTACTAGGTGACCAGGAGCTGGAACAAGGAACAGGAGCTCACCCGGTTGTGCAGTGCTTGAGTCTCGAACCCAGGCTGCCAACTTTCCGGATGCCAGCTCTCACTGTCTTTGAGAGACCACCCTCTAAAAACAAGAACCAACTGCTTGCACAGAGCTGTCTTTTGAGGAATATTCCTAGTGATTAGAACCCCAGCCATTTTACACCTGTTATTCTCTGAACATTGGCTGCCCTTCTCTCCGTGATGCAAACAGTAGTGACAATTTAATTCCTGCTGCCACTGGCATGACAAGTCAGGGAGCAGATGGTGGCTACTTTAGTAGGTTAATTTTGAGCTTTGTTGGAAGTTCACTTAGTCATCATGGCCTCTTGTATCCAAAAAGGGACATCAGAAAAAACAAGGGTAAGAGATCTATTGATTGTAAATGGCAGGAGAAAGGAATAGGTGGAAAGGATTACAGTTTCAAGTTTGGGATACATGGCTTTGAATAAGGAATAGCTTGGCTTTTGAATTATTTAATGAATTGCCCCATGTTTGATTAGGTTGAAGGCATCATTCCTTGGGTGAATGGGCAGGGTTTCAGCAGAGAGACAGGAAAGAGGATTTTCAAGCAATTTGGCTCAACATTCTTGAATTATTTAGGTTATAATTACATATTTACAAGCTGCCCTTTCCTCCCTCTCTTTTTTTTATTTATACATAATGTTGTTTCAGTGCTTTTTTTTTCTTAAAATAGATTTAAGCTTTTGAATTACCTAATAATATTGAAATAACTATATATATATGGAGTTGTATTTCCCTCCCTTCTTCTTTACATTTAAATGAATAGTTTGAATCAATGCGCAAATGTTACTTATTTCCCAGTGCATTTATAATGCAGGAGGAAGTTCAGGGTGATTTTATGGTTTTAGAATAAGTCACAGAAGGTACTTCCCCACAGATCATGTTAAATCGTAAGCCATGATTTACTAACATGATTTTCCAGGTTCACATAACCACAACTGATCACATTAGTCTAAATGTAATCTCATATACCACTCAAGAGAAGCTAATCTGAATTATAGAAATTTCAGATGACTCAAATCAGCAGACCAATACAAGACCTTTATCAGTCAGAGTAAGAAATCAAATTTTGTTAAGAGACACAAAAGAAGAAAAAGAATCTCCTGAAAGGGACATGTGAATTTAAGAAGTCTAATTTCTGGATTCTAGACTCCAGATTAAGATTAGGTGGATTCTAAATTTCAGTCTATGAACCACCACTTTGAAACATTTTTCTCCCACATAAACTTATGGCTTGACCATAACAGGAACCAGTTTACCAAAGGGTTGCTATGTCCTTGTTTGTACCACTGCTGAGCAGAGCTGAGCAGAAGGTTTAAAGGCCTTACCTGCTTCCCATCTAGAGTATACAGCTTTTTAACGACTCCTGTTTCCAGCTTTATGGCTTCAGTAATGTCAGTGAGCACCTGCTCAAAAGAATGGGCTGTTTTCTTATTCAGGAGCACACGCACCGCCTTCCTTGGCTTCACTCCACTCCGGATGATGGTCACCAACTTGGGACGCACAAAATCCTTGTTCTCCTTTGCCTGGGCACTGTTGCTACTGGCCAGGGACTGAGGAGCTTTCATGTTGGCAGAAGTTTTCACATTGACTGACCAGTTTGGGTTGACGTTCTTGGTATACTCCACTTTCTTAAAGAAGTTGTCTGATGAACATACATAGCTTTCTCCTGTGAAGAACAGAAAATACAGGGATATTTATTAAGAGCATAAGCAAGCTCTTTTCAGCAGGAAGGATAGCTATAGATTTGGACATCTCTAGTCAAGTCAAATATGGAATGCAGGTGGCTTCTAAAAGACCTTCTTTTCTGTTATCTAACCATTCATCCATCCCTCCATCTCTATAATCTTCTCCATCCCCTGTTTGCATACACCTAATGAAAATGCATGTATATGTTTATTTGTTTATTTACTTGATTTATATGGCCACCCAGCTCAACACAGTAACACAGGAACTCTTGGCATCTAACAATATATCAAAACATACCTACAACACAACACAAAAATAAAGCCAATATCTCAATACTCAGAGAAAGTTAGTTTGTCTCTCATCTCTCAGTTTTTTACAATTGGTTGGTTGGTTGGTTGGTTGGTTGGTTGGTTGGTTGGTTGGTTGGTTGGTTGGTTCGTTCATTCATTCATTCATTCATTCATTCATTCATTCATTCATTCATTCATTCAGTCATTCAGTCATTCCAAGATGAAAGAAACATGTGCTAACTGTCCTGTCTTTCATGATGCCACATTCCCTCCAGTGGTCTGCAGTTCCTCTGTTTTTCTATACTTAATTCTCAAGGGAAACATCTACATGAAGCCGCTGGGTGAGATCATGTTTGTCATGGGTAGAATTTCCCAGAAGCAGTAGTACACTCATTGCTTCCTGGAGAAATAGTGGGTTTTTGCTTCCCCTGCAGACCCTGAAAAAATAGTTCAAACAGTTTATTCTAATCCAGTGGAGAGTTTTCAGGGGCTGTTTGTGTCTCATGTCATAAATGCAGGAAGAATGGGAGATACTGTAGGGGTACTGAAGTACTTCATAGTTCATCACAATGGTGCAGTCATAGACTTTATGTTAGTCCAATAAGTTAGATCAGATTAAGGCACCAATGCCATATAAATCAGGATTGCTTTATGGTAGCAAGCATAGAAACAGAATCTTGCAAATCTGAAGGTGCATCCCAATCCCTAACTTTATCTTTTTGTGCGCTATGAAGATGTTTGTCTGAGACATTTTCTCAAGTTATTTTCTTAGCCTGGGTCCAAGTTCATCTTACCTATCTGTTGCCTTGGTGGAAGCTCTTCCTCCTTCCTTCAAGGCCATTCCCTCTCCCCTCTATACTTTGGGCTTGAATACCTAAGAGTCCCCAAGACATGTCCACAAGGGTATGATAAAAAAAAAGTCAATATGGCAGCCATCACCATGCAATCAATTTTGTGTGTGTTGCAGATAAACAAGGGAAAGAACTTAGAATGCAGGGATGTCAACATCTTGACATTTTTGAACCTGCCATCATGGTCTCTTTAGGTGGCAGTATATAGTATCGGCATTCAAAAAAGAAGTAATCTTTTCTACACTTAGGAATGATTTTGCATTACAGGTAGTCCTTGACTTATGAACACAATTGAGCCCAACATTTCTATTGCTAAGTGAGAAAGTTGTTAAGTGAGTTTTGCCCCATTTTATGACATTTCTTGCCACAGTTGTTAAATGAATCACTGCAGTTGTTAATTTAGTAACATGGTTGTTAGATGTCAGAAGGTCACAAAAGGTGATCATGCAACCCTGGGACACTCCAATCATCATAAATATGAGTCAGTTGCCAAGTAGCTAAATTTTGATCATGTGATCATGAGAATGCTGCGATGATTATGTGGAAAAAAAGTCATAAGTCACTTTTTTCCATGCCATTGTAACTTCAAAGTCCACAAGTCTTAAAGTTGCCAAGTTTGGAAACCCCTGACCTAGAAAAAAAATCTTAAATTAAATGTGGAAAAGGAAAAATAATGAGGCTAAATTTGTTGCTCTGAAAGAACAATTTCCTAGAACATAGCCATTTGCAAAGTGCCATGTTTATATTATACTGAAAACACTAAAAGAGAAAGGATCTGAAGGCAGCTGCAATGAAAGACTCTTGTCAAATAACACAACTGCTGTCATGGATGTAATTAATTCTTGACATTGCAATGTATCTAACAAACCCAACATTATGTCTACTCATTACAGGAGAAAAAGAGATAATTTTAAAACAACGACCAGCCACAACCTTTTCACTCCCATCTCCCCAATCAAGCACTATAATCTGTAATCTGCCAACACAAAGGTAGCAATCAAAGTTCTGATTGCTCAAACAGTTCTACATATACCGTGTTTCCCCGAAAATAAGACTCTGTCTTATATTTTTTTGAACCCCGAAATAAGCACTTGGCGTTATTTTCGGGGAGGTCTTGTTATTTTGGGGCTTGTGGAGCAAGATGGGGCTCCTCTTGCCGTCTTACTTGATTTCCAGCTCTGTCTCCCTAACTCTAACCAGAGGAAATGGTGGGGACTGGCTGCGCATGCGTTTAAATATTTTCAGGGAGGGCTTATTTTTGGGTAGGGATTATTTTTGCACATGCACTCCAAAGCTCGATTGAGCTTATTATCCAAGGAGGTCTTATTTTCCGGGAAACACGGTGGTTAACAGCAGTGGTGTGATTCAAATAATTTAACAACAGGTTCTGTGGGTGTGACTAGGTGGCCATGTGACTGGGTGGGCGTGGCTGGGTGGCCATGTTACTGGGTTGGCATGGCCAACTCAATGTCACTCACGTCAAGGGGTGCCTCGCCTGGCCCTTCCCCTCCCAGCCATTCCTTGTCACCTTTTTTCAACTTTACTATCTGCATCTATATATTATAGATGTACTTTCATGGACCACTGAAAGGAGGAAATGGCTCACATGTTTTGCCCAAGAGTGTGATAGGCAACAGGCTTTTACGGAGCTGCCAGAAAGAGGGGGGGTGGCAATATATTTTCCAAAGCAGCAGAAAGCAAAACAAGAAGCAATGGATGGAAACTGAACAAAGAGAGAAGCAACCTAAAACTAAGAAGAAACTTCCTGACAGTCTCCAGAAGTTCAGGGTGCTTGATCACTGGAAGTTTTAAGAAAAGACTGAACAGCCATTTCTCTGAAAAGGTATAAGGTTCCCCACTCCCAAGCTCCCTTCTAAGTGTTATTCTGCTATTCTGACACCTTTCCCAGGCCCTCTATTCAAATTTTGGCATCCTCAGTTTTCCTGTCTGAGCAGAGGGTTGGACTAGAAAACCTCCAAAGTTCAAGTTGTATAACAGACCTTTCAAGTCTGTTATTCTGTTATTTCTGAGCTAAATAGCTCAGACCCTCACCCTTGGGTGAGACGCCACCCTGGGGCTGAGACTGCTGCTCTGCTGCGGTGCATGAGTACAGCCCCGGGACATCTGCCTGCCTTCTCAGAGCGCCGCTGCCACCGGACACTGGGGCCATTGGGATCTGAAGGCCAGGGCACTCAGGCCGGCGGAGGCTCATGAAAAGTCTTCAGTTCCTCGAGGCCTTCGGGACAGATCAGATTGTCCAAGGCTTTGCTCTCCAGGAAGGGCTCTGTCATGGAAGGCTGTTCTCAAAGCTTCTCAGGCCTTGAGAAGTGGTAGGAGGCTGAGGGAGAGGAACGAATTGAGGCGGAGAGAAGAAGTAGGAGGCGGAAGGTGAAAGAAATGGGAGGCTTTAGAGACCAGCACCCTTCCCTGCCCCGCTTCCCTGAGGGGCCCCCCAGACACGCTTACCTCTGCCTTCTGCTGCTGGAGCAGGTGGGAGCAGGCCAAGGCAGTTGGGTGAGTCTAGTCTAGGTGAGCAATGAGGAACAGAGATTGGCAAAGGAAGGCAGAGGCAGAGTGCTGGGCTGCGGCCACCGCATGGTAGGCTGTGGCAGAAGGCAGGCAAGCTGGCTGGGCCACGTGGGAGGCAACTAGGCAGGGATTCAGGGCTTGCTTGCAGGCTCACCCAGGCAGATCAGGGCCGCTCAACTGGGCTGCGGGGAGAGTGCTGCATGGGATGCAGCCATGGTGGTGAAGGCAGTCAAGCTGGCGGGCCCACAGAGACTGGGTGATCGAGGCAAGTGAGGGAGCCAGACAGAGAGCAGCAGCAGCTATGCCGGGTGAGCAGGCAAGATGAGGAGTGACTGGGCGATGTGGGGCCAGTGCAGAATTTTAACAACCTGTTTGCCCGAACCGGCCCAAACCAGTTGAATCCCATCACTGGTTAACAGGAAGAATTATTGCTTGTTGCCCTTTGTAGTGTATGTATGTATGTATATATGTATGTATGTATGTATGTATGTATTTATTTAAATGTTTATGCCGCCCATCTCCTGAGGGACTCCGGATGGCTCACAATAGAAGTATCACATTAAAACAACATCGAACATATAAGAATTATAAAAAAGTGAATTTAAAACAATGAAATCATAAAAAAAACATTCACATGCTGTCTGGGGGATAGATAGATAGATAGATAGATAGATAGATAGATAGATAGATAGATAGATAGATAGATAGATAAATACCTGTATTTTTCGGAGTATAAGACGCACCGGAGTATAAGACGTACCTTAGTTTTTGGGGAGGAAAATAAGAAAAAAGCTGACTGGGATGGATCTGCCTCCTGGAATACCCCCAATCAGTGTTCCCAGAGACTATTGCAATGCCCTCTATATGGGGCTGCCCTTGAGGTGCACCTGGAGGCTCCAACTGGTCCAGAATGCGGCCGCACAGGTGGTTACGGGAGCTTCCTGTTACTCCCGTGTGACACCTCTCCTGCACGAGCTGCACTGGTTACCAGTGGTCCTCCGGATCCACTTCAAGGTGCTG
>JANHFM010002291.1:163148-176710 GCA_032468115.1 Grayia smithii
GTACCCTATGACTCATGCCGAATGTATCTTTTCTTTTATGTACACCGAGAGAGTATGCACCAAGACAAATTCCTTGTCCAATCACACTTGGCCAATAAAGAATTCTAATCTATTCTATTCTATTCTATTCTATTCTAATAAAAATTATATTTTTTTTAAAAGATCAGTGTTCAGGGTAAATAACACAATTAATGTTAATACCAGGTCTGCACAAAATGCCTCACATGGAGAGCCTCAGACTTTCTCTGTCAGGAACCTGCTCTCTGTATTTGGGGATTTCAATACTTCCGTGCATAAAAAGCATCTGCTTGGAAAGAAGAAAGGGTCATCTCTGGGCAAGTGCTTTTTGATAGAGTCCTAATTTCACAGAATTACTTGGTG
This sequence comes from Grayia smithii, assembly GCA_032468115.1. NCBI lineage: Eukaryota > Metazoa > Chordata > Lepidosauria > Squamata > Grayiidae > Grayia > Grayia smithii. The sequence goes on from JANHFM010002291.1 coordinate 163,530, forward strand.
ATATATATTGACCAATGAGGATACAGATGAGAGTTTGGCCTGTTTGGAGCAGTACTTTTCTTACATCGCCATAAAGGTTTTGTGCAAAACTACAGTGTCTACCATATTTATTGTTTCTTTAAAAGAAAAAAGAACAGCAAAAATTATGGATGAGTCCAAGAAACTAATCACTTCCTTTAATGACAAATTTAATCAAGGCATGTTTTACAGCCAATGCAATTCCCATAGAGGGAAGAGCTGGAGTAATCCCAAATTTTGAAAAGCAGAAAGCAAAACATTAAAAAAAAGAGAGACAGAGAGAGAGGGCTTCTAACAGGTATTCACACTTTCACAGCACTTTCACTAAACTCCCGACATGGCGATGCAGGCACGCCTGTACAAAAGGGACATTACACTGGCACAATGATGCTTTTATCATTTGTCTACCCCCCTCCCCCTCCACCCCTGCAGACACCTCTGGCCTCTAAACTGGGGAAGAGCTGTATTTATGTGCATTTGCATGCACATAACCAGAGAGAAAGGGATGAAGCAATGGAAAAAATAATCCAGCCTAAGAAAGCTGTTACTTGAGTCTTAATCAAAGTCAAGGAAATAACTAGATCCCCATTACCTTTTCAGGAAAAGCTACTTATTCCATCACCTCTGACTATTTGCTTGAGGATGAGGGCATGCACAAGGATATCCATTCCCCCCCTCCACTTTGACCACAATGGAAATAGAGACCTACTTTCTTCCAAGCTTTTAGAGAGTACAAACTGAGATATTTTCATTCAAAAAGTATCCACTGTTTTCTTCTCTCACTCCCTCTCCTTCTCTCCCTCTCTCTCTCCCTCTCTCTCTCTCTCTCTCTCTCTCTCACTCTCTCTATCTGCAGAAAAGAAATTCCAAATGCTAAAGGCCCAGATGGGGTGCTTCCCAAAAGCCAAGTAATGAAGGGAAAGAAAAAGGAGCTGTGGGCCCCAACAGATGGTCCAGAAGGCAGAAATACTGTGCATATTTTTTTGTTCCAGGTCTTAAAGATACACTATCTGTTTGTCTACTGAATGGATCCACCAGAAATCAATTGCTTTAAGGAAGATTAAAGAAATCATATAATTAGAATTGTGGCTAAAATTATTGAATTTGTCATGGAAAAGTCCTATTCCAGTGTTTTAAGGAGTCCTCTTCTAAAATGTGTATTGCTTTAATGTGAAGAATTCTGGGATGTTATTTTATTTATTAGGTTTTTCACATATTTATTACTTTATAAGTAACACAAGGCAGCAAACATACTTAATACTGTTTCCTCTTCCTATTTTTCCCACAACAAAAAAAACCTATGAGGTAGGTTGAGCTGAGAGAAAATGACTAACCCAAAGTGACCAAGCTGGCTTTCAGGCCTAAGGAAGGACTAGAACTCACAGTCAACCTGCTACAATATATATTAAGAGAGGTCTTGGAAATCTTGAGAGCTCCAAAAAGGCCAACCTAGACTCAATCATATTTAAAATATTTTTTTACAATAAGCCCCTGACTCTCTCCTGCTTCAATCCCCTTAAATACTAGAGTCTGAAATAGTGAAGAACAATAAGATAATCCATCTCAAATTAAAGATAGATAGGAAGAGGCATATAAAGAAACAGGGAAGAAGGGAAATGAAAAAAAGAAACAGGATGAGGAAGGGCAAGGCAGGGGCGAGGCTACAGCTGCCACAGGTGCTGGCTGGCAGGCTATCTTCTGAGGAGCAACTGTTTCAGAGATGTCTATCGAAGGCATCAAGGCTTCCTGGGACAAAGGGACTCTCTGTTTGCATCTGGCACCCTAGACAAATGTAAGAGGGCAGGATAACATGAAGAGAGGAGCCTCCTATCCATGGAGGACGCAAGCTCTGAAAGAGGGGCCCTGATTATAGCACAAGGACATGAGCTCAGAATCTTCTTTAAATCCATCATCTACAGAAGGCTTGTCTTTCTTTCCATTTGGCTTCTCTTATTACACAAACTCTACACATACTTAGGCAAGAAGCAGCATTGTCTGTAGCTGGCAAGAGAAGCAATGATGGGGGTTCTCTGACTGGAGATGTACTACAGAGGCACCCATGCATTTGTAAATACAACAGTTTTCCCTGTACATCTGTGTTTTTGCAAGACAAATGAGCCGTAGCATGGCTGGGCTGTTGAAAGACCTCATTCAGGGATAAGGTATAGCAGCTTAATGCTAAGAAAAGAGGATTTTCTTCCGTATTATGATATGGGATAATATATTTCTGAAATACATTTTTAATCTAGCCCACGCCCTGGATTTGAACTTTACATCCTAACTGAAACTTAGACATCTCTTTCCTAACACGGTCACCCATTTGAGCTTATTAATCACTGTCCTTGTTTTTCTATGAATAAACTATCTGTAATTCCATCATCCATAGATTTGAATCTGTGCACAGGGCACAGATACATTTGTTTCAAAACTCAGCAGACTAATCTAGATCTAGGACAAAAGTTGAATTCAATATTATTGAGAACATTTTCATAATTATGATAATCAAAGATTGGTTCAAACTAAACTATTTTTTTCCCAAGTAACCAAAGGAAGGAAAACAGGTGTTCCATGTCACAATTAAAAGGAGCCTCCTTCCTCTCTAACAACCATGCAGGATAACACAGCATCAGGGGTTTTTTTTATATATTTAATACAGGCCATTACCCTTTACCCAATTTTTTTATTCTGCATACTGGTATTTTCAAGGAAGGGCAGATAAGCTTTCCCTTTTCCAATTTGCACAAGTAAACAACTCTGCACCGTAAAAACCTAAGCGGAGATGATATTCCCCCAGATACCTGAAATCCCAGATCCTAAATATTTCTTCATTCCAATATTCAGGCTTCAGGGTCAGCAGTCAAATAAGTGGCTGCCAAGGGAAAGTCTGAGCTAATTGTTCAGCACCCAAGGGAACCATGCTTTAACCAAACCCCACCCACTCCTCATGCTCCTAAAATTCCTTCTCAAAGGATGTATCTGTTCCGCCTCCTTTTTTAGGATCAGAGAAGCGAAAATCAGAAGATATGAATTTTTTCCCCCAGCCACTTATTGCCAGGCTTAGCCTCCTTGCCAAGAAGACAAAGGAAAGTGTTGGCACAAGCTTTCTTGCTTTTAAGCAAAAGGATTAACAACTCTGCCAGGAGACAGAAACAGTGTTAATGTCCCACATCACATCCCCAGCTACTGCTTGTCGCCAAACTTCCATCAATTCTCTCAGACTGCGGAGAATTCACTCATTATTCCTTTCTCTCTTTTGCTCACTCTCCCTGCAGAGTGAGTATCTCTGCTCAAAGGAAGTGGCCTCTGATTATAGTAAGTCTTTTAAATTAAGTCCCTTTTAATGTATTTAAATGTTCAAACATTATAATAGCCCACTAACTAGCACAGATATTGGATTTTAAAAGCAACAAGGAATCAATGCAACCAATGAACTCTTATTCCAGCGAGTCACACAGGATCCCGTCGGCAACAGTTTGCAGCTAGTATGAGCCCCAGGAGCTGAGCTCAGGTCAAGAGAGTCTTGTCTTTATTTGTTAAGTCTCCTGAAACAATGGCTTTGGTCTCTCCCAACGATGTTGTTGTGACACTAGCACTGTCACAGCTGCTTCATGAGGCCTAATTTTCTCTAGGTGCCTTGCTGTTCATTCCTATCAGTTCTGCATCTCTGGGGTAACCACTTAGGAAGGACAGGGTGGAATTTTGTTTGGAAGTAAGTACTTGTCTATTAGGAGGAGGATATGAAGGTCCAGAGTTCCCTGGGTGGATCAGGTAACTGCTGAGAGGCTATTTTTCCCATCAGACAGCTCAGACAGCTGGTACAGAAAACAGCTGCATTCTCAATGTGCCCCTTGAGTTCCACCCACACCACTACTTCAAGGTTGAAGCAAAAGATACTACCCACTCTACAAACTAATATAAATTCATATTCAGAAGGCCAATCCTGCTCAGATGTGATTATAAAAGCAATTCATTCCCTATTTGCCACACCAACGGCATACGCCAGAGCTTTCTTTCCTGTATCTTTTCTTTAAAGATTTGTTTAGATTTTATTTTAGTATTGCAAACGGTTTACAAAATTTTTAAACACACACACACACATTTCCCTTACCAATCAACTAATCTGGGCATTTCAGCAGAGGCTGCCATTGCCCTTTTGCTATACATTTGCTTCATCAGCCCTTCAAAGAAGTCAATCGAATTGGCAAGGATGAAAGAGAAAGAGAAAATGTAGGAACTATATAAGGGTACGTGGAAACTATTGCACTCGGGGGAAATTTGCCAGACAAAAAACAATCATCAGCAATCACAAGGGATACATAACTGAATGCACAGCACATTGTCTCAATAGTTTCATCAATCCTCCTCCCACACTTCCTCTACAGAGTTGAACATGTACAACCCTTGCAGAGAATTATTTAAAATTTGCAATTTGAAACTCAAGTGGAAAAGCAAATGGTAGAAACAAGACACCTGCCACTTCAGACCAAGCATTGATCAGAAAGAGATGACAATCTGCTGCGGTTTCTCCCATCTTCGTGGCACCAGACAAAACTGTACCATTTCTTATAGTCTCCTGACATTATGATACTTTTTTTTTAATTGGAAAAGAAAAATGAAGATCAGATGCTCAAGGCTTAGAAGGGGGAAAAAAATCTAACTTTGAAAGTAAACCTAACCATTTGAATAAAATAGTAAGAAATTTAGGTTAGTACCGGTAACTAGGAACTTATATCTTACTTTTTCCCTCATAATTCAACATCCCTATGTACCAAAAATCAAAGCTATTACAGTACATAACTGAGAAGGCCTCATTTTCGTGAGTGGCTCGGAGATTTGATTTGCATAATACAATGTTTTCTTTATATAAATAATCCACAATAACATCACAATCCATTTACGTGCATTCATAGTCATACCTGAGCCATACCTCATAACTCCAGGCAAGTGCCTGCTTTCCTAGCCAGCTGTAGAAAATTTAACTCATGAAGCAGCTGTGAGATCCTCTGAGTAAAATCATTCCAGGCAATAAATTCTGACAGAGCAGACCAAAATCACTGCAGGTAGCAAATGATAGGAGGCCTGGGAGAGCAGGTGTCTTGCACTGCCCCTCTCCCCACCCCCCCTCTTCATAGCTGATTTGAGTTAGGCCTTTTGTTTAAAACGGCAAACTATTCCAACTCTGGAGCCATCTTTAAGGAATGGATCCTAATTATGACACTTGTCTGAAAGCTACATCCTGATTGATATGTGTTCCCCTCAAGCCTGTTATTTTCCCCTCACCAGTCATTTGCCTGATAACAGAACAGAATAACAGAGTTGGAAGGGACCTTGTAGGTCATATCTGATAAAATTGAGGGAGATTTCTATCCCCATTTTAAGTACAGAGTTGTGAACAAGAAGTTTGGTTGCAAAAAAAATGAGGAAGCAGAAACTTTACTTGTAGAACACGACACATAGGTTTCCACAATACTACAGTACTGCATCCATGAGGCATTACACCTTTTCTAGTGTATTGTGCAGCTATGGCTTGAAGTATAAAAAGCTTCAAGATCCACTCTTTTTGAACCCCACTCACAAACAAAACACTCATTCTCTACTTACAATAGATCTACAATGTGTTGAGCACATCTCCTAAAATAACCCTCAGCTTGGCCTTGGGCCAGCCCCAGCCTTCCATATCCACAAAATGGGAAATCAGCATCTTGCTTGCTTTCAAACTGCAGCAATAAGAAATAGATACCCATTTCCTGCCCTAAAATCGCAGCATACAGACTGATAACTCCAAGGAATGAAAGAGACAGAGCAAATTCAGTGTACAGAATGTTCCATCGCTATGAGCACTGTGTCATAGAAAGGGGAAGCCTTCTCTGTTGGCTGAGGAACAAAGTGGCATAACATCCAGTTATTCCCGGTTAATGTGTGACAGGAAGGTGACCTTGTACAAATAAATGCCTCTGTTTTTTCTTTAATAAAATGGGAACATCCTGATGCTCCCTGGCATCTCGAAATGGTGAAAAAAAAACAATTGTCCCTTTACTGTACTTATGATGTCTGGATGTTAGTGATGCTGGAAAATATACCTAAAAGGAGGGAGAATTCAAGAAACAATGAATAATGATTAATTCAGTGACAGAGGTGGAATACAGCAGCCTACAAAACATCATAGCAACATTCACATGCATTTTCACACTGCACTATATCAAACTTTTGACAACAGAGGCAGGCTCCTTCTTGTATCCAAAGCTGTAGCTGCTGCTCTTCTCCTTCTTAATTTCATTCCCTACATTACACTATGCACCTCATAAATTCCTTTCTTTGAGCATAAAACTAAAAATAAATAAAAGTGCCAATGCATGTTTGCAAATGTGTATCACACAGGAAGACAAAACAAAGAACTCAGGACTAGCTGTCAAATGTGCACGTGGCAAAACCCATGATATTTTGCTGTTGCAATGCAGAAATGTCTGTCTCAGGCTGAATTGTTGATTCCCAGAAATGGTCACATGCATTTATTATATGCATAATTTTGTGCAAGAATCCTGTTCTTTCCAATGACTAATTCAGCCCGTCTTCACACTCCAGGGTATACGTTTAGCTGCTCTATGCCTTTCCCTCTGCATTCATATTCACAATGAATTACGCTTCCACACTAGAATATACTTGTAATCTTTGAAAATTAGAAGCTTAACTGAGGGAGGGAAGAAAAAAGATCAAAGGCAAGAACCAGCTCAAACTTCATCACATTCCTTAATTCAGAACTCATACCAGCATGTCTCAGCCTTTTAAAAGCCCCCTGCTAGGTTGGGTGTTTCATGCAGAGCCCTGCCAGAGCCCTAAATACAATTCTGCTAATTCTTCCGGGTTGAAGATGCAGTTAATACCGGCTGTGTTTACATGGGGAATATCCAGCTGTAATTATAGGAATGATGTTATGATAACAGGAAATCCATGTTCTGTGGAGATACTGGGGAAACAGCATACAGTTGTTTGCTAATTATGAACAACAAGAAGCCTTTGTGTAGCTGTGGAAGGATGAGTTCCCTCTGCTTTGTGGACTTTGGCCCACAGATGGTTTAAATCGTGTATATCAGGGTATTCTTAGCCTGTTTGTGCACAGTTATCAAAGTTCCTGGGTTCCTGCTGACACAGCAGAGTCATCGTCCTCAGGGAAATGTGTCTGCCTGGTGTAACAGAGCCAAATGCATGCAACAACACTGCAGATTATGATTTTTTTTTTAAAAAAAAAAAGGAAAAGAAAAAGCAGCACAGCAACTTAATGGAAAAGGCCATCAGAGAAGAAATTATGTTTAGTGCAATTTCTACGGCAGTCCAAATCCCTAAATCTGAAGGAAGCTTGCTTTACGTGCTCCTTAATAACTGACCAACTGAATCTCTTCTTTGCTATTTATTTTCGGACTCTTACTGAATCAGTTTTATGAGATGAAAAGAACCTAGTTCACAAGAAACACAAACTGTACCCCCCCCACCAAAAAAAGGCTTCTACTATGTAGAATCAGATTGCACATTAAAATACAGCCTTCTTAAGAGAGTACCCACAAATAAAGGAAGTAAAGGCACTCCAGATGAAGGTAGTCCTCAGAAAACAAGTTTCAAAAGCCATAAGGAAGTACGCACATGGATATGACTTCATTCTTTTTAACAATGTGAGATTTGAGGCACAGTGATTTTTTCCCCATTTTATGGGCCAATAGGACTCTACTAAACAACATAACAAGACCTCCAATAGTCTTACCTTTTTTATCCTGCCACTTCGTGTACCGGCAAAAACAACTGTGTGTCCATGGTAGTCATAAGCAGCCACTGATGTCATGCCATCTTCTTTGTCCACAAAGAGCGGCATACCTTCAATGGTGACAGTTCCACCCAACGGTTGGTTAAAATCTTGTCCACAGAAATTATCATCTATTTGCAAGGGCTGTAAAAAAATATAGGAATAGAAAAATAGAAAGAGATTAGTTGTCGGATGCTGTTTCAGCTCACCGGGTAGTAAAATTATTCCATGACAAAAGGATCTTAAATCTTCAGATTGATCACCAATAGGGAAAGTGGCGATAGTAATGTCAGTAGTTTTTATCGGTTGAAAAGCATATGCAACAAGTTCCCAACGGCTAGAAGAAAACATCTTTCCTCCTCATGGCTCCCTATCTGCGTGCAGTTCATTTTCACCATGTACCACGCAAGCAACCCAACTTATTATTATTAAATTTATGTTTCATTAAAATGATTTGAAATTAATCAGAATAAAAATATGCACATTTAAAATAAAGTTAAGTTCAGGGAAAAGCCAGAGAGAGAAAAGAGAGAGAGAGATTTCTACCAGTATAAAAAAGGCATGCCTACTGAACAAAAAGTGTAGATTTTCAATGCCTGGTTTTAAGGACTGGGAAAGTTCATGCAAGTTCATTTTGTAATTATACTGTATCATCCACACCTTAAAATGGGCCTGGGAACACATGGAAACCTGTATAAAAGGTACAGGATTAGTGTTATCTTCTCTAAAAATTTTACCCCTGCAATAACTGGGTAGCTGAATTCCATACTAGCTGAAGTTTCCAGTGTCTCCTTAAAGACAGCTTCATTTGCAATGTATTATGATAATCTGGTCTGGATAGAATCAGATAAGGATGCAACTGATGAAAGCTGCATTCCTGTAGTTGGTGTGATCAGCAAACTTCAAGGTTGCATTGAGCTTGATAGAAACCCCAAGCTGCACATATGATCCCTCAGTAAGAGTTTAGTTTTCAACACTATATTACTTTCCCATCCTCACACTCTCCTTCTAGGAGAACTAGTTTGTCCCCATCTGATTTACACTATTGTCCTGTCACCTCTACAATGATAGTTAAAACAGTCCTGGTTTCATTTATTGGCAGATATTACTGCACTACAAACATTAAAAAAGTGTGGGATCGAAATATAACTCTGAGCTCCATCATGTGACAACAACCATGGCCCAAGACTGGAATAATGAAATGTATGGGGCCATCAAAAGGAATTTCATTCATTATAATACCATGAATCCAAATTCTACCCCAACAAGACAACTCAGAATTGATCGTATCAGAGATTAATGAGAGGTCAAAAAGAACAAATAGGCTACATTTCCCAATGTATCCTATGGAATAAATCATTCACAAGGATGAAACCCATTTATTCTAATCCTACTTATCTATTTTAAACATTTGTGTAGTTGCTCATCTTAAAACCAATCTCTGGGAGACTAAAATCCCAGGAAAACAAGATGTACAATCAGAAAAACAAAAAATGAACAGTAAAACCCAAAAATCCACAAAAAAACTGGCACCACAATAAAATTTCCCACAATTTCTCCATCTATTTCTGACCTCACCCTATTCCAGCGCTTAGGGGAAGAGCCAGATTTTAAATGCTCTTCAAAAAGTTTAAAAGGTGGAGGTCAGATATCAAAGGAGAAGGTGTTCCAGAGGGTAAGGGCTTCAACATTCAGTAATATAAAATAGTAATAAAATCAATGCAATATTTATATATTGGATTTTTATCCCGCAGTTCCTTCAGGATCCTAAAGAGACATATATAGCTCTCACTCTTCTCATTTTTCCCCACAACAATCCCATAAAGGAAGACATAGCTGAAAGTTACTGGACAAAGAACATGCAGTGATATTCTGTGGCCAAAAGTGGACCTTAAACTTGGATCTCTCTAGTAGTAATCCAACTCCAACACTATACCACATTGATTCTCCCATTTCTAGTTTTAAAAGTTCCTTTCAGAAGGAGTGAGGGAAAATGAGTTTCAAAAGCGACAGAATGAATCCAAAATTCGTAAGTCTCATGATCTTTGAAACTCCCAGTAAATTTGAACTCTGAAAAGCTTAGAGCAAACTGATGCAAAAAATGTAACAAGAGACATTATTGCCAATGCATCCTGTCTAATAAAGCCAAAGAATAACAAGGACAAGTCAGTATATGCTTCACTGATTATAGAAAAGTCTTTGACTATGTCAACCATGACAAGCTGAGCAACTGCTTAGGAAAATGTGATTCCCAGACCATCTCATTCTCCTCTGCAAAACCACCGGACAGAACATGGTGAAACAGATTGGCTCCAGGTCAGCAAAAGAGTGAGATATGGTTGTATACTTTCCTACTTGCATCAGATGTCATGATGGAAATTATACAATCATGTTATTTATATGATCACAATTACAACATTATACATGAACTGACATTTTTATGTCATTGAAATTTGTAAGACACCTATATCTAGAGTCTTTATTCTTTGGACATACATACAATTTAGACCATTGTAGGACAGAGATGAAACTGGTGAAATATAATGAAACCAGTCAACTAAGTCATGATCCAATACACACAGCTGGCGTTATGGTAGATATTTCCTGGTTTCTAATCAACATGTAAAGCATAAGTAAATGTTCTGCATTTTAAATTAATTTCAACAATTAGGCTATATACACATTTATTTTATTCCTGATTTCATCATATAAAGTCAAACTCTTATCAATTGTCATAATAATAAATTAATCAAGATATTAGGCCTTTGGTCCCCATATTCCTTTTCAGATCAAAAAAGCAAAGTCTTCCTCACGTAAAGTTCAACCCCTGATGATTTCACAGACATATATCCATGAAGGGGATAATACCACAATGGTATGTTTGCTTTTGGTTTCTTCAGGATGTTTTTTTCAACTTCCCAATTTAGTGCTCAGCCCTGGAATTTCCTGGTGATTTCCCATCCAACAACTAACCAAGTCCAACTCTGTTTTCAAGGTCAGCCAATATAAAGCAAAATTTGTCGTCTTCTTCCTGGAAATCATGCAAGTTCCTAAAAGAGGCAGCAAACCGATAGGGCTGCTGTAGATTTTTAAATGAGAACTACCCATGAATGGAATAATTGCCATGTTAATTGCTCTTTATACTTTTTTGCTCATTTAACGGTTTTTTAAAAAATACTGATGGGGCAGCTGCCAACTTTGCCACTGAACTGAAATACAGAAAAGGGAAGCAGAATTTATTCTAACTAGGAGGTGCTCATCACTCACAATTGCACTAATCTAAAAAAAACTGTGATTCAACAAACCATAAACTCCAACACACATACACGTGGAGAGGAAAAAGGTGGGAAAGGAAAAGGAAATGTGAGCAGCCTTCCACTCTTTCCTCTTTCAAACATCTTCCCCATCATTCATCTTGTTCAGGTGGCTTCAGAAATAGGTGGAATGGTTTGTACTAACATAGCTACCATAAATGCAAGGCGGCAGCTACTGCTGCCAGTTTAAGCAGAAGAGCAATGTCTTCTACCACCTGTTATTACTACTACTGCATCACCCTCATCATTCCATTATCATCATGGATTTAAAATTCACTATACTTTGTACCAAAGGGGGGGGGAAACCAATTCCTCCAAGAACAGTTTACTCTTAAGAAATTATTCCAGGAAGAAAGAAGAGTACACGGAAGGGGAAATAAATAGATTCAAAATAAGCAGGTTCCAAAATAACTGGGTTGAAAGGCTGCAAAGAGCTATTAAAGCATCGTTCCAGTCAGCATGAGCAAGAAGTTGGATAGTTTTTTTTCCTCTCCCAATGAAAGCAACCTGGGGCCTAAGCTTTTTTTCATTTAAAATCCTACAGAGAAGAGGATAAGGTACTGAAAAGCAGCAAAGACATTGCTAAGTATTTACCTTTCTGTTAAAAGAGCCAAATTCTTCCATTAAACCTCTATGGTATGTACCATAACCAGCACCACTTGAGAAATTATTCTTGGACTTTTCTTATAACCTCAAGGGTTTATTATACAGTACATTCTTAGCATTTGCAGAAAACGGCCCAAGAGATGCTGTACCCTGCAATTCCATACCTGAATTTGTTTCCAGTTCTCCCCCAGGTTGTGCCTCAGTGGGGAATATTGAATCTCCTCAGTTGTAAGAGGAACCTATTTGCAAATGGCAGGTGCAGACAGGGCACAGAATCTGTCCATATAGATTTCCTTCCACATTTTCAGAAAATTGATCTATTTCCTATTTCTTCCTCTCAGCTGCTGTCCCTTGTTTATGCCCAAATATTTTTCTTTATTAAACAAATATTGGCATCTCCCCCCATATCAAAAGACTCAGCATCTTATAATTTAGAATGAAAACAATCAACGCAATCCAGAACCACACACACAGAAAATCCAAAAACTATAAAGGTAGCCCAGGGCCATTATCTGCACCAACTATCCATCAGAATAAAATGTTTTTATGAGAAAAGCAAGGTGGGAGCTTTATACATCAGGAGGAAAGGAATTCCATAATATGGGGGCTACTGCCTAGAACAGCGCCCCCACCCCCAACCTTTCGGGCACTAGGATCCAGTTCTGTGGAGAAAAGTTTTTCCGTGTACCAAAGGGGGTGTGATTTTGTGTGCTGCCTGCATCCCATGGATTGGCTTTGTTTGTTTGCAAAGCCCGGTTGCTGGCATGCCACGGACCTGTGCCGGTTCATGGACCAGGTGTTGGGGGCTCCTAGCCTAGAAGATTCCCCCTCCCTCTTTTAACTCACTGGGTGGGATAAAGAATTAAGAGAGTTCTTCCACTAAACTCTAGAAAAAATTCATTTGGACAGAGAGTAGAACAGACACTGTTTACAGAATAACTAAGAGGCTTTAAGAAAAGATAAGGAAAAATACATGCAGAGTACATTCAGAGAATGTGCTCAGCACACTACAACTATGTAGATAATGACAAGGGACAGCATTTGTTGATAAACCATGGAATTAAAATTCTTGGGAAAAGCTGAGTTACCAGATCTACATTAACCCTAAATATCAAACAATGAAGGAAAACTACATGCAGCTTTAGCTTTAAGACATATTCTCAGTTTATCTGGATAGTTTACCAGAATGAATTAATTTTAGGATGAGAAGCTTTATCTATTTAACCAGCATTTTCAAGTTACTATAATTTTTATATAAATACAGTCAGGTCCAGAAATATTGGGACATCGACACAATTCTAACATTTTTGGCTCTATACACCGCCACAATGGATTTGGAATGAAACAAACACAATGTGCTTTAACTGCAGACTATCAGCTTTAATTTGAGGGTATTTACATCCAACTCAGGTGAACGGTGTAGGAATTACAACAGTTTGCATATGTGCCTC
>JANHFM010002291.1:207311-225487 GCA_032468115.1 Grayia smithii
AGCCTGTTTCTACTCATCCAGGCCCGCACCGCCTCCAGGCAGCGGGACATCACGGAAAGGGCATCCCCGGGGTGGTCTGGGGTGGAGATGTATAATTGAGTATCATCAGCATACTGATGATACCTCACCCCAAACCCACGAATGATCTCACCCAGCGGTTTCATGTAGATGTTGAATAGCAGGGGGGAGAGAACCAATCCCTGAGGCACCCCACATAAGAGGGGCCTAGGGGTCGACCTCTGCCCCCCTGACCACACAAGGGACACAGATGATGTGTTAGCTTCATAAAGTAGGTGACTATGGGCTTTGTCAGCCTTTATCTTAATCTATTTTCCTCTATATACGTGTTCAAAGATTGTGGCATGAAACTTAAAAGAGATTTAATAGTAACAGAGTTGGAAGGGACCTTGGAGGTCATCTAGTCCAACCCCCTGCTCACGCAGGAGACCGGTACTAGGGATTCGAACCACCAAACTGCCGACCTTTCTGATCGGCAAGCTCAGTGTCTTAGCCACTGAGCCTTGAAGAGAGCAACCTAAGAAAAGTAGCTACTCTTTCTGCGTTCAATATACAGTAGAACCTCTGGTCACGAACGCTTCTGACCTTGACCAAATCGGGTTACAACCAAAAAATTAACTATTGTTTTTCTGCACAGCCAATTTCCCCTTCAGCGCCATTTTTTTTGTAAGCGCCAAATTTCCAAAATTAGATTCAGGTCACGACCAAATCAGGTTGTGACCAAAGTTATAGAACAAATTATGGTTGTAACCAGAGGTTCTTCTGTATTTGGTCTTTGACTAAGAACCTTATTTACATAAAGGTTTGTGACATTTTATGGTAAATTAAAAAAAACAAAATGTTTAGGAAACCACAAAGTACATCTCCTAATATGACAAAAGTCTATTCTGCATGTATTAAAATACTCTTAAAAATACCCAATTAATCATTGGACCTGTTTTCCTCTAGAAGTTGTGGGTACTTGGTCACTGGAAACTGTTAAGAAGACATTGGACAACCATTTGTCCGTAATGGTATAAGGTCTCCTGCTTGAGCAGGGGGTTGGACTAGAAGACCTCCAAGGTCCCTTCCAGCTGTGTTATTCCGTTATATCTCATCAATGTTTGTTTGCTTATACTAAGTTAATTTTTCAAAATTTGAAAATTTGACCATTATGTGGAAGTGCCAATGTTCTTTCCAATGTTCAACCATGTCTGCAAGCATAGCATAGAAGGTTGCTTTTAAGATCTTCCCATCTCCCCGGCAAATGATTCTTATTCTTATAACAAAAGGCAGCCTTGGGCTTATCCTAGATTTAGCACATACCTCAGAAACCTCAGAACTAGCCTCCAGGCAGAATGAAAGCGTGAAGGGTGGGGGAAGCCACATTACTCATTCCCTGAACTGCCATTCCAAACACTGAAGAGCATAGCTTTTTTGTTTTTTTTGTTTTGTTTTTTTTTGCTCTTCACAAAAGTAGGAAGTGCGCTTGTCCTTCCTTCCAAGATAGGTCAAAACATACCCTTAAATACTTGTACAAGGCACATACCAAAATACTCCATTTTTTAAACATTCTCCTGCAACATTCTAGGTTTGTTTAAAACTAATCCTGAAGAAAACAACTACCAAAGCATCGATTTTGAACCCATGGAGCTAGCATAATTATAATTTAATGCTGTATGCTGCCCAGAGTCACGGAGTATGAGTTGAATGGCTATATAAATTTGTTTTTTTTTAAAAAATCAGTAGCTTAATTATCCAAAGCTGGATTCTTCCTTAGTATCAAATCTTTGAAAATAACTCAAAATCAAAATTCCCTCCTCCACTACCTAGTGTGAGTTGAAGAGTCCTTTTTCTTTAGCTACGGTTCTGTGTCACCCCGAAGACATGGGGTGAAGAATGGACCAATGTGCTTATTCTACCCTCTGAAACTGAAGAGATTGTTGTGCTAGGCATCCACAATGAGGATTAGAAAAAAAGGGAATCAAGAGGGTTAAGAGAGAAGGAACTCTTTCTGACACTGCAAGAGAAAGAAAAGCACAATTGGGAAAGCAATGGAAGGTTGTGGGGTTTTTCCACTGTTGGAGTATTCCATTGGGAAAAGAGGAGGGGACCTTTGCCAAAGGATAGATAGAAGCACAATAGTTTAATCTATTGTGTTCCACCAATAATTGGCACTGCACCGCCAAGCCTTTGCGACATTAACCTTTTGAAGGGGCTCTCAAGGCTACAACAAAGAGTTTGAGGGTGAAAAGCATAATCTCCTAGATGCATATTTATGATCTGAGACTTGAGGGTTTCACACAAAGAGATGCTCTAATAATTTACCTACTGCATCAAGATGTCTACAATCTTGCCTGAATCTACACGGATGCATCTGATTTTTCAGTGGAAAGCTTTGTCACATAATTTAGGACCTCCATGTCCACATTCAGATTAGTATTTAGTAATTTCATATGTTTAGATGAGTGTTAGTAAACCATAACATCCATCTGTCCTTTTTAAACAGAAGCACATTAAGAACTGGTCTGACTTCCAGCACCATGGGCCCTTGAAACATCTGTTCTTCAACTACCCATTAGGCCACATTCCCTCTTGACAATATCAATCGAGTTGATGCTGGACGGGCCACAGAGGCTGAATGACTTGCCATTCATAGACTGAGAATGCAAAGCTAAAGTAGGGTCTGGGCTCAACCTTGCTTTGTTTTGACTATAAAGGGAAGCCAGCTTGTCAAAATAGCAATCAACCCATTTCAGTAGCAATGCTGACATGTACACAGAAAAGCCCTCGGCTAATCTCTCAGGCATTCAGCTTCATCCCAAGAAATTGCTGATCCCAGAGAAAAAGCCCAAGAGCCCTTCTCCCATAGAGAATCTACTTCAAAAAGAGAAACTTGGAGTGGGGGGGGAGAGATGGTTTTCAAATTTTTTTCCCTTCTCTTGCCCATTATCAGGAAGCTCACATGCAACTAGGGAAAATGTTCACGCCATTTCACCATTTACCTAATTGGACTTCAATGTGTTGAGTGGTTAGCCATTAATGAGATTTTACTTCTTATGAAGATAGCAAGCAAAAATAGAGACTATCACAAAGAGGGAAACGAGCTGTGACAATCTGCAAAGAGAGAGTTTGACTGTTTTAAGAGGTTTCATTTCCAGCTCTGATGTAGGGCTTACTCCATGAATCTGAATTATTCCATGCCTATTTTGAGCTTTGTCCCTACTCTCCGTGAAATAGAGGAGAAACCTATTGCTGTAGCTTACCTCACATTACCAAGTTTCCCCAACAGAAGGAAAAGTATGACTATGTCTGATGTGTGTATCACAATCCATACAGCGTATACCTAGTTTTGAGAGGAAGCTTCATCTGGGTTTTATTTAATTTTTTACAAATATTATGAGCTGCCTCTAACAAAGTATCTAAAAGATAAATAATGTGTATATAAGACTGTGCATATGTGTGTATCTGCAACTCCATAATTCCCTAAAATTATACAGAAACAGCATCATACTGACATCTTATTTGGACTCTTACTGTAGCTTTTCAAACTGTTGGTTATTTAACTATTGAGACTAATATCTTGGGATTAATATCAAAGGAAGAAGCCATAAAACTAAGTCAGCTTTTCCAACCTAGCACCTTGCAGAAGTAAATTCATCGGTAAAACAACCAAACTACATAACAGGTCCCGTTTGGAGAAGAAAAGTAGAGACACTCAACAAAAGCTTCTGCTTTCCCCATTATTTGTTTCTCCTTTCAAAAGCAATCCTACTGTTGAACACCATACCCAGAGGACCATATAGCAAGCAGGGCATCCTTTCAAAAGTAGGGCCTTCCAATTGAGAATGGTTAAAATAAGACAAGGTAACAAGGGTTCAGTCATAAGGGAGGAATTTGTACTTAAGATTTACAAAGACATCTCCTAAAATCTATGTTTCACTCTCCATCTCACTTCACTCCTGTTCTTTTATTTACACAAATTGCTAGAGAGAAGGATTGCCTCCAGAGGAGGAGGAGCTCATTTAACAGAAGCCAGAGATTTATAGAGATCTACAGTAAAAATGATCAGAATCATTTGTCACTCTGGAACAGTCAGAAATGGAGCACATCCCTCTCTAGCCTACAAAGACGGATACTTGCTGCAAGAACTCCAATACTCTTGTCAAAGTCCTTCCTTTTTCCACTATACTCTTAAAGGGCATAAGGAACTACCAAATGACATCCTCAAACATATTAGATTCAATTTCTATACAATTAAAGAGAGCAAAGAGAAGCTCCTCATCCAGAACTGATCACTATGACCTTCAGTGTTCCAGTGACTTCCCAAAAACTTTCCAGAGGCTTTTTCCAGAAATCTTCCCTACTGACAATTGTATTCCTTACCTAATATTTTAAGCTACAGAGCCACACCAGGAATTTGTCATACTGTATTGCAAAACAGAACAGAGCCTAAGTTTTCAAAGCAGCATATTCTTTAAGAATTATTTCCTAACTCCTTGTGCACAAGCCGCACTTTTATAACCATCACTCAACCCACAGAGTCAGGTAATTGTGGGCACAAAGAATTCTACACTGGCTACACAATGGCCACTACAAGTGCCCATATTCATATGCTCAGATTTTTCATTCTTTCCCATTGAAACAAGTGAGCTTTTCAACGCCTAGCAAAGCTGCCCCAAAAGAGCAGCTAGAAACTGGAATGGATATACATTTCAACAACTAGATTGCTGATGAAAGCCTAGGCTTTTAACCATTAAAGAAAAAGAGGGGAAAAATACCGCATCAGCTGCATTGCCTCTCCACTCTTCCATTCCCTATTCAAGGTGCCATTTAAACAAGTTTAAGGCTGGCGTATCTCAAAACTGTTTTCTCCTGAGGGTATGTATTTATGCACCATGGTAATCAGGAGAGGCTTTGTTAAGTGCCTTGCTGTCTATTGCAGTACAGAAAATAGGGATGTAGGACTGGCTCTTTTCTGCAGCACAAAGTAAAAAAGAGTAAACTATCTCTACAGAATAGGAAGGCTATAAAAGCCAACTTATTGGTTCTCTATCTTAGTTTTGGGTAAATCCTTAAGGTGGCTTATGAAATTAAAAAGAAAAAACTAGAATGTTAAAAAAATAACATAAATTAAGGTTAACACCAAAATAACTCTGATTCTTAACATGGGTCATCTTTACAAAGACCCCTCTCTAAAGGGCTTAACAGCCGAAGAGTTTCATGATGGGATAGGCAGCCCCTTAATCACAACTTAAACCCATGCACACCTTTCAGAAGAGTTCAGATTTTTTTAGAAAAAAAATAAGAATAGCTCTTAACAAAATAAAACCCTTTGTGGAACATAGTTCATGGCAGTATTGCAAGAAGCAGACAGTAGGCTCGTTCTAATGCACTTCAGCACATACACACGTTCTCACTCTGGCTCTCTCCCTATATAAAGGATGAGATCTGTAATTGCAAGGGAACAATGCCTGACTCTTGCAGTCCAGCTGACAGTCAATCATTAAGAGGCAAAGGAAATTGGGTATGATCCTGGGCCTTTATAGGTTATACCAAAGGCTGCCAGAAGCAGAGTGGAATTCACTCACGTGCTAGGAAACCTGGAAAAATACCTCACTCTGTACATGTAGGCAGCCGGTCTAAATGATTCTCTCCAAGTCTACTTGCTTTCAGTAATGATTCTGGGCCTCAAAGGTATTGGCTGTTTGAAGGTTTTCATTCCAGCGCCACTGCTGACTTATTCTAAAGCTTTTATTTAAACCAAAAAGAAATGTGTTTTGATATGGTTTCATTCTCTTAGGATTCTAATTTAGACATAAATTAGAGATGAGAATGAACTAAGCACATTTCTTATTTGGCCACTCTTGAATCTCACTTTTCTCCATGGTGCCTGGATGGGAACTGCCAGGATGAGTTATACTAGGCTCGTAGCTCTTTGGACGGAGTTGAATCTTCTGAGGTTCCACCTCCCTGATGACGTTCCTCAGTTTTTATTCAACTCAGTCTCAGCGTTTGGACGAGTTTTTGCTCGCTCCAGCAGTTTGGGAGACGAGCTTAGAATAGTTATCCCTGGAATTGTTTTCTCTTTCTCTTTTTTCTGCTTCTCTTTGGTTTGGCTTGCTGGTTTCCAGCAGGGGAGGGCTCTCTGGCTACAAATTGAGCCTTTGGGGGAGGCCCATTCCAGCACCCTTTACCACCCCGCCCCCACCAGCCTAGCAGCAGCATTGAGGGGCTTGGAACCCCAGCGGTTGATCTCCACACTGCAGAGCACTGGTAAAGCCGCCAGGACCACGCCAGCCTTCCCAAGCCTTGGTGTGGCTTTGTTCAGTGTGGCTTCGCGCTTATCAGCTGTGTGGTGGCGATTTCCCCACCACGGACAGCCTGCAGCCTGCCTAGGCCACGCCAGCCTTTTTAGCCTGGCGTGGAGTACTTACTTTAATGACGGAGAAGGAGCGGCAGCGCTGAGAAAGGCCTTGTGGACTATGCTAGTCGATTCACGTCTGGTGCAGCTTCCGGAGTGGGGGTGCAGCCATGGGGACAGCACTAGCCACTTGGCATGTGGTGCAGCTCCAGAAGAGTTTTGGGAGTGGCGGGGACCACGCCAGCCGCTCTGCAACTGGCACGGCTCCAGAAGAGCTCTACAGGGGTGCCCACACCAGCCATTTAGCACCTGACCTGGGGCCTGCTCTTGCGGCCTACTCCTGATCTGGAGCCCTGCTGCTGCTATGGAGGCCTGGTGTGACTGCCTCCATGTGGCTGCTGAGGACTTGTGAGTTTGGATTGCCCAGTGGCCATTTTGTATGGTCCTCTCCTTCGCTGGACCAGGATTCAGGCCAGTAAGAATTTCTGTTCGGCCCTGTTGGTATCTCCCAGGGTGGGAGTTATATTACTCCTGCCAGAATTCCTGGCACGAGTTAACTTCTTAATCCTCACACCAGGGCGGTTTCCTGGTAGGGTTTGGGCCAGGCCTCTTCCAGGCCTCATTTTTATTTGCTGGCTACCTTAAGGCCCAGTCACGCCCTGCATAATGGAGGACAGTGGAGAGCAGGGTGTTTTTTCTGCTGAAGGCTCTTGATTGCCTCAACAGGCAAGGTGGGCAGGGCTGCAGTTAGACCACGGACAGCCAGCTTAGCAGCGGCTGCCAAAATTTGTGCCAAGGCCAGGGCACATAAGGGGTCCTCCAAGTCAGAGGAACGGACAGCTCAGAAGCAGCAGAGGACCTTGGACAAGGAATTTGCTAAGGCTTCGGCCAGTAACTTGGCTCAAAGTCAGGCCACCAACACCAGGGTGGAACACCAAGCCATGCACCAACCCCTGGGATGGTCTTACAACAGACACAGCAGGTGGTTGCCCAGTCTGATTTGACCTGGTCACCTGAGGCCATAGTGGTCCAACTGGAGTGCCCTGGCCCCTTGAGGGTCCCACATAAGATGCCTGAGGCAACCTTTACCCCTACCACAGCGAGACTCCCTACGGGAGGGATGCAGGAGCAAGATATGCCCCCTTTCCTGCAGCAGTGGAGGGGGATTGCTACTGAACACATGTCAGCACCAATGTGCCATCAACCCTGGTTTGCCTCTCCAAGCATGGAGGGGCATGCTGAGGGGGCGATATATTATGGGTCTGGTTCTCCCGCCTATTCGAGTCAGAGTTGGTACTCCCAGTCAGAGAGGTTCCGGGGTGAGGGAGACTTCTTTGATTTTGAGCAGGACTCCATGAACAGTCCATAATTTAGGGGTCTTTTCAACCCTGCACTTCTTAAGCATCTCTTGCCAAGGCGCAGGCTACTGCCCATTTGGAAAAAGACTCTAACGCACCTGAGCCTTCCACTGAATTTGGGGAACAGGATGATTTCCTGTTCACAGAGCTGGCCATAGAGGCAGAGACAATCCCTATCCCTGGGATGTTCCTGGAGGTAATCCACAGACAATCGACATCTCTGGCCACAGCATCCAGGCCAACCAGACAGTAGGATTACCTTTTTGGGATGGACAGGGACCTTCTTAATCTAATCAAGGTTCCCAAGGTGGATGCCCCGGTGGCAGCCCTGACCTCTTCTTCTGTTCTCCTGCCGGATGCAGAGGACACCTTGAAGGTAGAGGAGCGCAAGAAGGAGCTGGCCCTATGCAAGGTTCACTTAGCAGATTCTTGGGCAATAAGGGCATCTACTGCAGTGTCGTTCTTCACTAGGGCATCTGTGTACTGGTTATGACAGCTGCAGTCACGCTTGGTGCCAGATGTGAGGGCCCACCAGGACCTTTCTAAGATCTTGGCTGCAGAAGAATACACTGCGGATGCTACTTTGGCCTCTGCCAAGTTTTCAGCAAGGGCCATGGCTTTGGCAGTCACTGCTAGGTGAATGATTTGGTTATGACAATGGTGCATGGACGCAAAAAATAAATGGAAACTGGCTTCTGCCCCCTTTGAGGGGAAGAGTCTTTTTGGCCAGTCTCTGGACCCTCTCTTGATAGAGACTAGAGACAAGAGGAAGGTCCTTCCAGAGCAGGCAGGCCAATTATCGCCCGCCACCTTATTTTAGATGGCCCTCCTTCTGGCAGGGGATGCTGGGGCGAGCTTCCCGTGACAGCAGTGGCCTTTCTACTCCAGGTCAGGTTTCCAGCCTGATAGATCTGCATTTGGTGGCAGAGGTTGACTACAACAGTCAGGATGACCATTCAAGGGCAGCAGAGGTGCCCACCACCCAATATGACATTGGGCAGCAGGATCCCATAGGGGGTCGTCTCGGCCTTTTCACAGACTACTGGGACAACATCACAACGGACGCCTGGGTCAGGGAGACGATCAGATTAGGACTCTCCCTGGAATTCCTTTCCCCTCCTCTGAGGCTTTTCCTCCACTGTTCCCTTTCAGGAGACCCAGTAAAATGGAGACTCATGGAGGTGGCTATTCAGCATTTGCTAGATATTCGGGCCATTTAGCCGGTTCCACTGGGGCAGCGAGGGTGGGGGTTCTATTCGATCTTATTCATCATCCCAATGGCCTCAGGAGAGTGGAGGGCAATTCTAAAGTTAAGGGGACTCAACAACTACATTGTGCACAGAAGGTTCATGATGCACTTCCTGCATTCCATCTTAGCGGGGATCAGGGAGGGAGACTTTTTGGCATCGGTAGACCTGACAGAGGCATACCTCCATGTCCCTATTCATCTAGAACACCAGAGGTCCTGAGGTTCTGCTATGCCAGCCATCACTTTCAATATGTAGCTCTGCCATTTGGCCTAATATCGGCCTCTTGAGCCTTTACCAAGCTCATGGCAGTGCTGGCAGCTTACCTCAGGACAATCCCTATCAGAATCCAGTGTTACCTGGATGATCTGCTTATCCAGGCATCCTCCCAGCAGCTAACGGAATGAGATCTGGCCACAACGATCACAACCCTATGGGATCATGGGTTTTCCATGAATCTGAACAAGTGTCATCTGGTGCCCTCAATAAGACTGGTGCATTTCGAGGCCCTGATAGACCCGAGGGTAGGCCAAGTGTTTCTTTCCCCAGAGTGACAGGAGAGCATACGGAGTTTGGTGGAGCTTATCCGGCAGGCAGGGACAGTCCCAGTAGCCTGGTTGTCCAAGCTTTTTGGGAAAATTATTTCTTGTTTGGCCATAGTACAGTGGGCAAGGTTCACTTCTGACCACTCCATTGGTTCCTGCTCCCCTATCAGAAGGTGGGTAGCAGCAGCTCCTCGACAGTGCAGGTGTGAGTGTCTCCAGGGGTACTGTGATTGCTACAATGGTGGGAGCCATCAAGACGGGCTGTTTTTTCAGGGAGACCTCAGGGAGGCTGTTTTTTCAGACTGACCATGCAAATGCCAGCCTTTAAGGCTCAGGAGCCCATTGCAGTTCCCAGGTGGCCCAGGGCCGGTGGACCCAGCCAGAACTCATCCAAAGAATAAACTGGTTGGAGCTGAGGGTGGCCCACTTAGCTCTTCAGACATTCTAATCCCATGTGGAGGGGCATCATGTCCTCCTCCTCATGGACAATGTTACCACTATGGCCCACATCAACCAGCAAGGGGGGAAACGCTCAAAGAGCCCCATGAGGGAGGTGAAGACCCTGTGCCGGTAGGCAGAGACTCATCTTTTATCCCTGACAGCAGATCACATCACCAACATGCGTTGCCAACACGCAAGCAGAGTGGTTGAGTCAAGCAACCGTGGATCCATCAGAGTGGACACTTCATCCCAGGCTGTTTGCAGAACTCGCAGACCGGTTCGGCCATCCAATGATGGATCTATTTGCCTCTCTGACGAACACTCACCTTCCTCGCTTCCTTTCCAGGTTCCCTGCCCCAGGAGCAGAGGGGGTGGATGCTCTGAGAAGCACTTGGCCAAGGGGTCTCTTGTATGCCTTCCCTCCCCTACCCATGATCCCAGCTGTCATCAGGAAGGTGCTGTCAGAGAGGGAGGAGGTACTGTTGGTGGCCCCTTATTGGCTCCAACAGCCGTGGTTAGCTGATCTGGTCAACCTGTCTGTTGCCAGGCCCTGGAGGATTCCCCCAGAGAGTGTCTCACTCAGCCAAGGGTCCCTTCTTCATCCCAAATCGCAGCAGCTCCAGTTGGCTATTTGGCAGTGAGAGGAGGCTCCTACAATAGGAGAAATGAATTGTCCATATGACAGGGTAATACAGACAATCCAGGCATACAGGCGGCCTTCGACCATGTGCATTTACAATGCCACTTGGACCACTTTCTCCACTTGGTGCACCAAGGGACAGTTGGATCCTACTTCAGTTTCAGTGGTGGAGGTGCTGGAGTTTTTACAAGAGGGCCTGGACAGGGGGTTGTCCCCGAACACTTTGCAAAGACAGGTCACAGCCCTAGCCTCCATCTTAAATTTTGGGGATTGGGGCTTCCTCTCCCACCACCCAAGGGTGCGAGCCTTTCTACGAAGGGCTTCTGATTTAAAGCCTCTGACTATCCACCACTATCCCACCTGGGACTTGACCATGGTGTTGCAAGTCCTTACTACGGCACCATTTGAACACTTGAGGGAGGCCAGTCTTCACCTCCTCTTGTGTAAGGTTGCTTTCCTTGTGGCCATCACATCTGCCTAACGGATATCGGAGTTGGCAGCATTATCAGTGAGGAAAGACCTAGGTATTTTTCATCCAAACAGGGTAGTACTGCGGCTGGACCCTGCCTTCCTTCCAAAGGTCAACTCCTTGTTTCATCAAGCACAGGAGTTGATCTTACCTGATTTCTGTCCAAGGCCTAGGCACGCCTTAGAGCAGACCTGGCGTACACTGTACGTTAGGAGGGCCCTCCGTATTTACATCTCACAGACTGCTTCCATCAGGAAGACTGAATCCCTGTTTGTCTCCTTTCAGCTGTCAAATCTGGGCCACAGGGTGACCTCTTACATGGCGTTGGCTTTGGGCATGCATAGTCTGTGCTTATGAGCTTCAAGTTCTCCCAGTGCCTCAGGGGATAACAGCTCACTCCACTCACAGTGCAGCCACAACAGCGCCCTGGGCTACCCAAGCTTCTGTTGAAGAGATTTGCAGGGTGGCAACATGGACGTCCCCTTCACCGTTCATCCACCACTACAGACTTGACTCTTATGCATCTGCGGAGGTGGCATTTGGATGGCGGGTCCTGCAGCGAGTACATGAGGAGGCGGGGTCTTCGGACCAGACCAGTTCCCGCCCATAGGACGGCCAAGCTTTGGTATATCCCATCCTGGCACCTTCCATCCAGGCATCATAAAGAAGGGGCATTGGTCCTACCTGATATGTTCTTTTTCATGGTCCTGGATGGGAGGGGCCAGCCCCACCCTGTTACCTGTCTACCCTGTCTACCCAGGTGGGGAGAAGTTGTTTCTCTTTTTCAGGGGAATTACCATTTGCTTCGCCTTCATTGTCAAAACTGAGGAACGTGGAAGGTGGAACCTCAGAAAATTCAACTCAATCCATAGAGCTACGAGCCTAAAATAACCCATCCTGGCCCCTCCCATCCAGGACCACAAGAAAGGGCGTATCAGATAGGACCAATGCCCCTTTTATTTTATTTTTAATTAGCAGAAACCTTACTACTTCTCCACCATTAAAACTGACTTGGCCACCTTTAAGCCCTACCTCAGCAACATCAATCATCTGCACCCCACCTCCACAACATCGAACCCAGCATAGCTTGAATTTTTAAGTCACATTGTTCCATGTTTCCCCTCCACACCTGTTTTGTTGTCAGCTGCCAGCAATGTGAATCTGGGGAGCAGAAAAATGTAGGCGATTGTGTTACATAGGGCAAGAATTCCACACGGCTACAGTCAGGCATTTGCCCTCACATCAGATCCGGCTCTTTGCATGTAAGCAGACCTGCTATTTTATGCTGAGGGGAGGGAGGAAAGGGGTGGAAGGGGAAGACTGCAGACCCAAGCGCCAGATCCAGTCTGCCTGTTCCTGTGTGGCATTTAGGCATGTTAAGGTCTCATGAGGAACAGGGCAACAATGAATGCTTTTAAAATATAACAATAACAACAACAGCTGTGTGAAGTGATTCCCTCTGAGACAGAGGCAGAGGAGGATTAACCTTTTTTTCCCACGTAATGCAATCCTAACAAAAATAACCCCCTTGTGGCTGCAAAGCAACTGGGCTTAGTAAAAGTCCCAAGGCCCTAAAAGCATCTTTTTGAACAATCTTAATTACCATACAAGAAAGCTAAGACCAGAAACAGCAGCAGCCTATTTTGAAAGAACGAAGATTAAAATACGGAGGTAATGTTGAAAGAGATTTGGGGGAAGGCTCCAGCTTTTGCCTCGGCAGACCCCTAAATCTCCATCTTCTAAAATACAGCCCCAAAGGAGGAAAAATAGGATCTTCTGTCTGTCTCACTCAACACTTGGATGATATAAAATAGAAGCAGTAATAACAAATCAGAGTGGTCTCGTTTTAAATATACCTTGCATTCTGGAAGTGCTTTTTAAATCAGAAGGTAAGGAGCACAAGTGAAAAAAAAAAAACCAACCTCTTGTCCTACATACAAGCTTGACCTGACACAAAGATCTACAGCAAGGCAGGAAAGCTGCCATCGCTGCCACCAATACCCCCGGCTTGATTCTGTAGCTGTCAGGGTACCAGAGAAAACCATCCTGCAGGCATCGAACAGTCAATTCTCCCAACTGGGGAAAAAAATAACCTACAGCAACTCCCCTACTCCAGGAGGGTTATGTAACAAACACCTCAGTGGAACACAACAGCCACACCATCTGCCTAGGATCCTTGCTGGAGGAGGAGGGAAAAGGTTGTGCTTGCAAAAAGAAAATATTTTTTATTAGCCTGATCTGGCTGGTATATACAGTCCTCAAGATGTAAAAGGAAAGGATCCTAAAGAACAGAACACAGAACAGGCTAGTTATTGGCCAAGTGTGATTAGACACACAAGGTGCATCAGCTCTCAGTGTACAACTGTACATACAAGCAACAAGTGATAAATCATGATCATAATCATAAAATACAATCATCATAAATCATAAAATACTACACTCAGTGATGATAGTCATAAGAAGCTAAATAAGCAATCAACATAAATCATAATAGGATACTAGGTAAAGACAATCGTGTGTGTGTGTGTGTGTGTGTGTATTTTGGAATATTTTATTTATTTAACTAAAGTGGGGTGGTTAAGATGATCAATCCCTGGAGAGGAACCCCAAATAGCAACAGTGTTTGATCAAGGATCAACAGCCTCATTGCCACAAGTGACGCTAACCACACACCCAAGCTCCAGCTGACTCTATTGAGAAGGCTGTGTTGTGTGCATGCAGTCACAGGGACAGAATCTCTACAGGCTTTCTTCTGTATCCTCCATCCTTGAATTTCATCATGCTTCCTAAGCAGTGCCCTGACCCAGTTCAAGGCCATGTAGAATCAAGGACCTTGGTATGACTGAGGCAAATACGCTCAGAACCAGAAGAATTAGATGCAGTGGTATGATGTCAGGAGTGTAACTGGCAAAAACCTGTGTGAGATGTAGGGGAGGGAGAGGGGATAGATACAAACATTCTTTCTTCCTCCAACCTTGCACATTTGACAGCACATATTTCCCATTATCAGAACAGGAAGTTTACGATCGGCAAGCAGCACAGGAAAAACCAAATTGCAGACTTTAACAGCATCCTGAGAGCTACATTCCGATTAACTCCTTTCTGACTCTCTGGCACACAGCAGTAAATCAAGCAAACCCTAGGCTTGCATTCCAGATAGTAAGTACAATTTTAACCCACCCACAGATCTCTCCCTAGCTAAGCAGATGTCAGGTTGATGTTCAGCTTCCCACTGGTTTCATGTACAGGATTTCCCACTTTTATTCCCACCCAAAACCCCAGTTCCCCCACAAACTGCCGGACAATTCCTGCACAGGGGTATGATCACAAAGCTGTCCAGACAATCATCCCAACATTCAGCATTGGTTTGGGAAAGCAAGCTAAACTGCAAGCAGATAAGCCAATTTGCAACAAATTTCACAAGACCCTTGGCTTCTAAGTACTATATGCAGATCCACTTGAGCGATAGACAAGCTGTGTGACACTGGCATCAGTGTCCAAATAAAGCAGACACAGCTGTGCAATTCAAGCACCAAGTGGCAAGAACATTACTGGGATCAGCCATGGACTCCGCTCCTGGATCCTGTCCAGAAATAGCACTTTTCAGTCTTTGCGGCAGCAGATCTGGGTACCACTAAGAGAGAAATGTGTAGCTTAATCGAGACATGTAACTTCTCCCAATTTGCTGAGGTGGTAACATTCAGTGTAAATATTAACACATGGATTATACAATCCGGCAAGACCCAGCTCACTAAGGGCCAAGACTGGAAAAGCACAATAGTCTAATCTGTTGACTAGGCATGGTAAAATGCCAAGATCTCAATATTTATGCCTGTTCAATCCAAATCTCTTTTCCTGCCTCACAGCAGCAGGTGACACTGTAATCTCTGGTGCAGAAGTTTTCAAATGACCTCAATCACATTGGCTTTCCCAGCCCCGCCTCACCCCACCCCACAACATGCTAAATCACACTTCAATGAACTATGGTTTAGTGAAATTGTTCAACTGCTTAGAATCCTTTGATACCCTGAACCATAAACTAACCACAATGGCTAAGTTTGCATTAGCCACTGAGCCACAAACAAGACAAAAATACATTTTATACAGGCAGGCTGTATTTGTTGTACTAAACTTGGAAAACTGTGCCAGCAGCTAATTTTCCACAACATGTCTCATTTCCACCCCTAACTTGTTCTTTATTAATTTAGTGCAGTTTGCTAGGCTTCTACAAAACAATTCAACTGCCACGCTATTAAGGCTATTCTTCCACATTGCAAACAAAGGGAGAAAACAGTCTGCAAGGCTAGAGCTTCCTGGCTCTCAAAAGTACTTTTAACAACTGCTCCCACGAGCCTAGCTGACCTTGCCTGATTTCAAAAAAGGCTAACCAGATTAGTCTTAATAGTGCTTAGATAGGAGACCACCAGGAAGTCTGAGACTTTTGGATGGATTGCAATATTGGAGAAACACCCTAAAAGGTGGCAGTGTCAAACCACTTCCATATTGCAGCCAAGAAAAATAGATATATTTACACAGCCACATAACAACTAAGCTCATCTTGAGAGTCTTAATGATATGGCCATTATCACGGAGCCTCTGATATGAGATTTTTTTACTTCTCTGTTACGAGTTCTCCACTGCTAATTTAAAGGAGAACCATCCTTGTTTATCAACCATTGGACTCACAATTTTGGAAGACGGCCTTCAAGGCTATCTCATCCCATAACTGACTCCACTTGCAAGCTATTCTTGCAGCTATTCTTGCAGCTAATAAATTTAATTTTTTTAAATTTATTGTTCATAATGACCTTGTGTTCAGTAAAGAAAAGATGAACATTTCTGTGAAATCCCTGCCAAAATGGGGGAAGTTGTATCTGATCTGCTTTCTGTTGCAATGCAGCAATTAAATGAAATAAAATTGCTTAAGTGCCTGAGAGCCACTGGTTAAGTTACTTAAAATACCAGGGAAGGGCTGGACCAGCAGGCTGTGCCAAGTGGCCCATTCATAGGGACAAGCACCCCAAAGGGATTTAGAAAAGAAAAAAGCTTAAATTCAGGAAGGCATCTGGATTAGGAAATCAGTAGGAATGGATTAGGAGGGAAAAGAAAGCTGCAAGCCTGATTGATATTACAGCAGCCTTCAGCAAATTGGCGCAATCCAGAAGTATTGCCAGAATTCCAATTTATTATGTTTAGCTTCTTTGAATACAGTATTAAACAGTACATAAAGTACTGCCTATGCTTTAATGTTGTTCTATTGAAGACAAACTTCTGACAACAGTAATCACAACAGGAATGCATCTGGAAAGTGGAAGGCTAAAGAAAGCTAATCTGTAGCAAACTTTGCTTAGAAAACTTTTGTTAGAAAATTTATGTCCCATTTTCAAATGTAAACATGGTTCTGAAGCAAAAAAAAACAAAAAACAAAACACTAAATCACTGATGTCTTTTTTAACTTTCATCTGCCTGCTTCATACGTCAGGCTTTTGAAGTCCCATGCACACTGTTCTTTGTACGAACCCTTCATTCCCATTTTTTAAAATTTCAATTTATATGCCGCCCT
The DNA here is from genome assembly GCA_032468115.1 of Grayia smithii. Classification (NCBI taxonomy): domain Eukaryota; kingdom Metazoa; phylum Chordata; class Lepidosauria; order Squamata; family Grayiidae; genus Grayia; species Grayia smithii. Next base: position 223,936 of record JANHFM010002291.1, read on the forward strand.
TCTCCGGAGACTCAGGGCGGCTTACAATTTCTTAAGCACAAATCAATGCGCTTAGCAATTGCAACCAGGTTTTTAAAAACCTACCACTGTTGACACAGAAGATTGTGCAAAGTGATTTTTGTTGACTGGTGTGTCAGGCAGCTGTGACTCCAGAGAGTTGTGTGAAAATACAAACTGTCTGAGAGTCTCCTCCCATTGCTACTGTCTTTTGTGTGTGTGTGTGTGTGTGGTTTTCTGTGTTCGATTTTGGGGCTGAGAAAGCCTTTTTTTTGCTCCAAAGCTGGGAAGTTTTGTCACCTGGAAACAATTCGCTAGTTGTGACTTTGTTCCTTAATGTGGCCTTTGTGGGTTCAGCTGCCCTCCTTGGCAAGTCAGGGCCGAAGTTCTCTTTTGGGTCCTCAAATTAAAGACTTCCTGGTGTCTTTTGGTGTTTTTGGCTTTCTCAAAACAACTTCCTCCTCTCCTGATGTTGTAATTGAATTCAGACTTTGTCCAGCTAGGATGCTTCGAGAGGGATGGACTTCCACTCCCAGAATCTGCCCTCTAGCTATGCAGTGATTTGCTTAACAACTGTGGTTAAAAAAAAAGTTTCTAAAATCAGCTCCAACTCAGTGAAGATTTTGCAATAGTCGCAAAGGCTGTTAAGACTTAAGTTCAACCTTCCTAATGCTGCGACCCTTTAATACAGCTCCTCATGATGTGGTGACCCCAAACATAAAATTATTTTCATTGCTACTTCATAACTGTAATTTTGCTACTCTACGCGTGTGACTGGTCCACATAAGTACATTATGGTGCCAACCCCATCACCTACACCTGTATTTGTACGGGGTGCATGTGATGGAGATGGCGCGATGATGTCATCACACCGGGTACTCGTATATGGGTGGATCTGCATGTGGGCGGACCCACCTGGAGACGGACAGAGGAGCAGTGTCTCAGTTCCTAAGACCATCATAAATATGTGTTTTCCGATGGTCTTAGGCGTCCTCTGTGAAAGGGTCGTTCGACCCCCCCCAAAGGGGTCCTGACCCACAGGTTGAGAACCACTGACTTAAGATCACTCTTAAGTCATTTTTTCATCACCATTTTTTCATCAACTTCAAACAGGGGCTGAACAAATTGGTTGTTAACTGGAGACCCCCCTGTAGAAAAAAGATTCTCCGACACTGCACGACCGTATGAGTCACTTAACGACTGCAGTGACTCTCTTAACAACCGTGGGAAAAACAGACATGAAATTCAGCACGACTCACTTAAGAACTCCCTTGCCTAGAAGCAGACTTTCGGGTGCCAAGCGTGTTCGTAAATCGAGGACCTCACCTGTAGTGCACACGTTAGGACAGGGCTCTGCAATCTTCAAACACTCAAAAGAGCCACTTGGGCCCGTTTCCCACAGAAAACAAAACCCCGGGAGCCACAACACCTGGGTGGGCGTGGCCAACTTGACATCACTCACTCCCACCCAGTCACATGACACCCCCCCCCACAGCCACGCTGGGGTATTTTCTTTTAAACAGGTTTCTCTCTTTCTCCCTCTCTCCCCCTCCCT
>JANHFM010002292.1:13442-24058 GCA_032468115.1 Grayia smithii
ACATTGGCTTGTGCTTAATTGTAAGCCGCCCTGAGTCTCCGGAGAAGGGTGGGATATAAATGGGATTAAAAAAACAAACACATAGAGTGTAATGATAGTATATTATTGGGGGCAAAAAAGTCAAGATGGCAGCCCAAAATATGTGATCAAAGCTTAGGTCACAAATATGTGACCTAAGCAGACAATAATCCTAGCTCGTGTATTGTCTATATTGGTGCTAAATATTAACTGTTTGAAGATTATTTCTGGAAATCCAGTGCCAGTTGTTGCATAACTAGATAAACTCAATGAATAATCATACACAGTTAAAACTGAGCTGTCTATTTAATAGGCTTAGCGTAACCCATCTTAAAACCATCTTCATGAGCCCTGTTGAAGGGTTTTTTTCCCCCTTTTGTGTTTTCAGACTCAGAACAGGAGAACCTATTTTCAAAACTCTACATTTTAGTAAACAGGTAACTCCATTCTGAACTCTTGCAATGGAACTCAGTGGAAAACCTGCTGCAAATTTATAATTCATCAGCCCCGTCCAGGGCTCTCTTCAGAGGCTGCTTGCTTTGGAAGAGGCCTTGCAGGGTGAAATGCTAATGATTACCTTACACCTCACCTTCAGGTTAACTCACTCAGATTGTATCAAAGTGCAGGGTAACAGTGCATGGCACAGATACAGGATAATTACAGTACTGAAGATTACTTAGCTATTTAATGGTTACTTTTTCAATAATGTCCTTGCTCTGTGCATTTATTGATGTGTTAACTCTTGAATTGTTACTTATTTCTGGGAAAAAGAACCAACGGATACAGAATAGGTGGCACCACATTTATTTTTGTTCTGGGATGGGTGATATTCTACAGTTTTACACTCTACAGTTTTCAAATGGTGGAGAAGCAAAAGGTAGGTAGGACAGCATCACCTGTGCAGATTCATTTTGAGGTAGGGAATTTCTTTGCTCTTTAATCGTCATATGAATATTTTTAAGCCTTATATTAAAGCGTTTATGTATTTCTTAACTCAAAATGGAAAGAAATTATACTAACATTCAAATACCTTTCAAGAAATTAAACAGTTTGACATAACTGTGACCAGTGGACAATCTGAAAATTAATGTGACTTGTGGGCTTTCTACAACTCTTGGTTATCCATCTGGTTGGTTATCAATTACTTTGATAGATTATTTACATGGAAGAAATGGTTTAATCTCCAATAAGCCTCAACCAGCATCTTTTGGTGTGATCCCCTTGTTCAACTGCCAAGTTCCTACATATACACAATAGATTTAGTGAATCAACAGATCAAATGCTGATCCCTAGAAACCACAAATATGAATTCACGTTCCTTGAAGTACCATGTTCACAACACCGCCCCTTAGACGGAAGGCGTGTTATCGTACAGATCTGTAACCTTGTGAAAGCCTAGTGTAACATGTTGTAGATCACAAGGGAGTCTTAGAAGAGAATTACAAGAGGTTCCTGGCTTCAATTGTTCTGATTTATTCCAGATAAAGAGATTCAGCCGATTAAATCTGGATGTTCAATTCCACAGATTAAATCAGAATGACTTTAATCAATGGTATTTGATTATGTAATCAACTCCTTAATAAAATGTGCTCAAGAGTTCTGCAAAAGATGATATAAACCAGATACATATTTTAAGAAAGGGAAAGCATGTGGCCACATATTTCAGACAGATGCCCCCCTCCCCCACCCCCGTCTTTTCGATGTCCTCACTTTGATGACTCAGCCTTCACCTTTCTGGAGACTTTTTAGAGCACCCTAACTTGAGAGAAGACCGAAAGAGCAACCTGTCAGATTAATGGCAGGGACTTTCCTTTTTCCTTAGGTGTTTTTGGCCAAAACAATGAAATGTCTGTGTGGTTTCCTTTATGCTTTTCAAAAGAAAAAGAAAAAAAAAGTATTTCAGTGTAATGATAAATGGTGCTGATTATTATCCAAAAGGCTATGCAATCAGAATACCTTTTAAAAGACTTATTTCATCCTGTTGCAAGATGAAATATAATGCCCATTTATAGTCATGAGGAAGAAGGAGTTATATAAACCAATATCATGTCTAATTCAAATATCGAATCAAATAAGCCAGATGCATTTTCCTAGAAGTCAGTCAGAAGAATATTAAGACAATGATGTAGTAATTTTTCTTATGTAATGCAATTTCTAGAATAGAATAGTTTATCTAACAATAAGTTAAAAAAAATCACCATATCATTCTACATAAATAAAATACTGCACATTTACGTAGATCTATTATTTTGGTAATTGAGGTAAATCTTGTCAAGGTTTGAGCTTAGTTTATATGACGCAGTGATTTGTCCTAATAACAGTAATTAACCAATGGCAGCTTTAAACTATTTCTTTTTAGTTGAACTATTTGAAGAGTTTGTTAAGCCATTTGAAAATGAAATCGGCAAATTTTTATAGGTATAGTTTTTCTCAGTGAAAGTATCATGGCTAATAACAACAAGATAATTATTGCTAACTGAAAAAGTTATGATAACTCAATGCATTGGCAATTTTTTGCATGAATTATTTTAATGAGTTGATTGGTGAAGGTATCCATGTAGAATGAATGAATGAATGAATGAATGAATGAATGAATGAATGAATGAATGAATGAATTGATTTCAGATTTTGGTTTTAACTGCATTGATTGTATGGTTATATTTTGTATTCTGTCTTCTACATGTATTTTAGCTGCCTTATTAGCGTAAAGGTGGAGCTTTAGATTCAATAATAAATAAATTACAGATGTACTCAGAGAATGAAAGACATACGTAGTTGCATAGAGGCAGATCTGAAGACAGAGATAAAGATGTATATGAGAAAGACACCAACTGGGCCCCTTGTGGAAAGGGCCTTATCTCTGCCACTTGCCTCCTTCCAGGGTTATTTTCTGTTTTATAGCCCCAGGAGGGAGCAAAGTAGACTCACCTGCTTGCAGAATGAAAAGCTGAGAGAATTAATTTCCCCTGGCATGTTCAGGCTGTAACTTGCCTGCGTTCTTTGCTTGATATTGATTCCTATGTTAACCCAGGTCATGGATCCGTTTCTGTCAAGTCCAGTTTTGCCCTGAGGAAATAAAACCGATCCTTCATTTCATAGCCAGTGTACCAGCATGAGTCCATCTCCCTGTCCATCTGGGCAGTCCTAATATTCTGACTTGGGTCGAGAGTTCTTGCTCCAAAGGATCTCATGAATCATTTTTATGGGGTCTGCCTTTGCTGAATGCCTTCCCTCTCCAAGGCCATGACTTAGGCTTTGAAGATGAGGCTCATTTCCTTAAAGGGTGTGTGTGTGTGTGTGTGTGTGTGTGTGTGTGTGTGTGTGTGTGTGTTGAGATAATGGGCATTAACAAGCCCTAAGAGAAGAAAGATGAAATCCTGTTTTGGAGAGAAGTAAATCAAGGAAGGTGACTTTTCCCAGCCAGGGGGGGAAACTTTCACTTTTAAAATTTTAGGCCTCCAAATATGCGCTGGTGAGTTGCATTTGGTGATGTCGTCAGAGTTTTGATCTGGCCTGTTTTATTTGTCTTTGTCTGGGGAAAAGGTTTACGTGTAAAGTGCCAAGAATTGATGTCCATACAGCCAAGCTTTGCAGGAGGATTTCAGATGGCTTTGTGGGCTTCTTTAGAATACATCAGTACAGATGTACTGTAGCCAAGATGGTAGCCAGGATGGTTCACTTGAAGCCCCGCCTCTTTTTATGTGCATTGTGACTGCCGTTGTAACTTTTTAACCAATGGCCTGAAGGCCCTCCCTCTCAATAAAAGCTGTGAATTGGAGGCTTTTAATGTTTTAAACAGATCAGATGGCTGGTACTCTGCTTTCTTTTTCTTTGATAATTTAACCTCAAAGTTATACCCAGATAAGAGCTGCCAAACTCCAAATGACAAGAGATGGTAATAAAACAACGTCTCTAAGTGTTTTGTGCCCTCTAGTGTCTGCCTGGACTTTTGCAGTCTCCACTTAACTGAAATGTAATTGGCACATAATTACCCCAAAGTAGCACTGCCAATCATAAGGCTGACATAATGCAAGAAAAATAACAGTGTGATGGAACCAACATGTGAGGAGTTTGAACAGGAATAAAGTCCAGTTGGAGTAAGAGGACGATATAAGACGTTTCTATACTGCGGTATATGTTACATAATCCAACAAACTTACATGGCTGACCTTGAATTCTCATATAGGCACTGGCGTGATTTTTGTGAATTCTGTATGTATCAGAAATGCCAGACATACTAAACAGTTTTAAGCAGATATCTGAAGAATGTCAGTAAGGCAAAGCCTTGGAGACTGGAGGTATTTAGGGGTTCTTGTTCTTGCCTAAATAGTGATACTCAGTAAGTATCACAAAGGAAACCCAAACATTTCAAACATGCAGTCTTGAATCATATTAAATCCTGTGAGAATTCTGATAATTATTCCAGTAAACAAGCAATACCTGTTCCACTTCAGAATCTAAGGGAGAAACAGATTTTTGGTTCTTAGACAAAAAAGAAATGGCATCCTGGAAAAAGACTTCATTTTCCTATCCAATATAGTCAACTTACTAGCCCAGATCAGTCCACTATTGCTGGTGACCAGGATCATAGGCCAATGGAGAGAGAACTGGGGGCAAATCTGGATAATTTTAACTCACTTAAAGTAGGAGAGATTATTGACTAAGCAACCTTCTCCCAAACTCAAGCTCTACAATGAAAGTCTGCCTCTGATAGGACATTTGGAAACTCTGCTACATGCCCCACAACATTTTTGCTATTATAAAAGATCAGATTTAATAACGAATGTGTTGATTTTGGAATTACTGCAATCCTGGTCTCTTCTCCTCCTCACAACAGCTTGCAGGAGGAAAAGGAAGTTAAAAGAAACCTCTTTTCGGTGAATGGCTCCCCGCTGTTTTCCTTCTGTTTTTGTGTCTATCGCCTCCTTAACTGGCTTAAGGACAACCTTTTCCTTTAAAGAAAAAGACAAAGAAATGATTCTTATGTGTTTCTCACTGCAGCTTCTCTGCATGAAGGAGAAGCATTACTCACTAACCCTAACCATGAAGCTCTCCTCCCGAAATCCGCCATGAATATTTCTTGGTACAGAATCCATTTTACCGGCCAATGTCCTTCCCGCCTGCCTCACTACAGAGAAGGTATTGAGTAACCCTAACCCTATTTTTAACAGTGTGAGTAAGCATCCATGGGGTAAGGGGAGCCTAGGACCATCTTGCATGGTTTGAGGGTGACATTGTGACACACCTGAGATCAGTGGGATTAACTAGCACATGCTTCAAATTTTGACAAAGGGGAGGGCTGACAAAAGTGGGAGAATAACCTGAAGTAAGAAAGAATTGGTGATTAGCTGCAATATGCTATTTGATTAACAACCTTTTCTTCCGTGCTCTCTCAGTACGGCCACCATTACATTTTCCCTGAGAATTTTTCTCCAGACTGTGTACAGTTACAATTAGGACTGCAATCCAACTGGGGGGAAAAAAAATTCTTTGGGGCTAAACTTTGAGGAGAATGAAGGGCTTTGAAGTTCTCGCCTTCTTCCACTTGAGGGATGTGGTTGGGTGGTAAGTGAAGAATGGTGGAATGGTTGAAAACGTGATCTATGGAACATTTTTTGTGTGAGTATAGTTATCCTTGAGGCTTAATTTGACCAGTAATTAACCCCAGAGTTAATGTAACTCGCCAAGGAACTCATGAATGGGACTTAATTCTGTAGCTACATTTAAAACTAAAGTGCTTTTTTTGGAGAAAATCCTGAGTAATTTTTTACTTAATGATAGCAATGCAACCAAGATATGCAGAATACAGTTTCAAGACTTCTTTGGGATCCTCAGCTCTTGTATGCACTGGTTATGCACTGCTGATGTTCACAAGCTAACAAATACAAGGATAATGATGTAAGTTGCAACGTCACTTAGGTGAGGTGGACAGTTTGGAAATGTAATAAATAAACAAATATCAAGATGGCAGCCCCAGCAGTACATTCAAAGCACTGCCTCCGTGCTGGTTTTGTTTATACTATACTACACCTTCCAGGTTGCAACAGTGTGGTGTTCTGCTACCACAGTTACAACTGATAAGAAAGAAAACAAAGTTTGCAATAATACGATGTAGCTTTGTGGAGGTAGGTTCCAAATAGCAAGTGCCTTCTCAACAATGAAAAATCTGACAAATGCTGTTGATTGTCTTTTCCCACAATAATTAGACAGTTAATGATTTGGCCATTGTTTCAAATTGGCTAAAAAGACAGTTGGGCGATATTCCATGGCCATAAAATTAGAAGCCAGCTGCTTAGAGAAAACACTGTTGTCATTTCATAACAGGCTCTTCCTGTAGTTGAATATTGAAAATATTTGCATTTCAAAGGGAGGGAGGCCGAGTGGTGGGATGCAATCTTGGTCCAGAGAGAAGGTGGGCCAACATAAATTCACCCAACTTTGGATCAACAAAGTTGGCCTTTGCTGTGCTACGAGGGTCTCATTTTCACCACTTTCCCTCTATCTATGGTGCCTGAGTGTTTGGTGTGATTTATCTTCCATTTCAGCCACCCTTTCGATCTTCCTTCTCCTTCCTCCCCCTGACATCAGTGGCAACTGTTAAAACAGGATAGATGAGAAACTTCTGGGGAAAATATGAAAGTGGCAGAAAAAGATAATTGTGATCCAGCTACTCAATTTGTTTCAATAGATTAGCCCCTAAAACAAATGCCCTGGTGTGGGAAGGGATTTTTCAGCTGCAGTTCAAAAATCTTCTTTTCAGTGTCTGTTGATTGTAAAGTCTCCCTTGTTTCTTTTTATTGCTTCACTGTCCAAAGGGAAAGAAAAACAAAGTAAGAACTACAGCAAATGATAAAACAATATTAAACACAGAAAAATTCCTCCAAACACCCCCACAGATTGCTATGCGAAATCGATTAAACTTTGTTCACACAGAATCCTGTTTATTAGTCTTTCCATTTAATTCATAAATATCAGCTTATTCAAACACACTTCTTCAAAGGCATGTAAGACCCATTTTCTTGCTGACAATGCAGAATTATCATTTCTGCTACAGGCTTGATATGTCTCAAGTCTTTCCTAAGTTGATAAGTTACATATTTTGATACATAAACACTATGTAAATGCTGTGTTAAGCTTTATTTTTCTTGCAAAAATCATATTAACAATCACATCAGTATTTCACCAAGACAGGGCAACCGTAGAACAAATTCAAATCATATGCATAATTCTCAGAGGTGGATTTCAGCAGGTTCTGACCAGTTCTGGAGAACCGGTAGCGGAAATTTTGAGTAGTTCGGAGAATCGGTAGTAAAAATTCTGACTGGCCCTAGCCCCATCTAGTCTCTGCCTCCCAAGTCCCAGCTGATCGAGAGGAAATGGGGATTTTGCAGTAAGCTTTCCTTGGATTGGGAAGGGAATGGTGATTTTACAGTATCTTTCCCCTGCCATGCCCACCAACTGGTAGGAGGCTCCAACTGGTCCAGAATGTGGCCGCACAGGTTGTTACGGGAGTACCGCATTACTCCCATGTTACACCTCTCCTGCGCGAGCTGCACTGGCTTCCGGTGGTCCTCCGGGTGCGCTTCAAGGTGCTGGTACTTGCCTTTAAAGCCCTACACGGCTTAGGCCCAGGGTACTTGCAAGACCACCTTCTGCCAATGGCATCCTCCTAGCGCCCAGTGCATTCCCACAGAGTCGGCCTCCTCAGGGTGCCATCAGCCATACAATGTCGACTGGCGGCCCCCAGGGGGAGGGCGTTCTCTGTGGGCGCACCAACTCTCTGGAATGAACTGCCCATTGAGCTTCGGACAGCCCCTGATCTCCGCTCCTTCCGCTGTGACCTGAAGATGTGGTTATTCCATCAAATGGGCTAGGACTGACTTCATTTTTATTTTGGCTTTTTATATTTTTATAGATTACTGTATGTTTTTAGTCTTACTGTTTTTACTGTTTTATTGCGTAATTGTACATGGTTTGGTGTCAATTTTTATTGCTGTGAGCCGCCCTGAGTCCTTCAGGAGAAGGGTGGCATATAAATTGAATAAACCATAAACCATAAATCCAGCAGGTTCTGACACATTCTGGAGAACCGGTAGCGGAAATTTTGAGCAGTTTGGAGAACCGGTAGCGGAAATGTTGAGTAGTTCCGGGAACTACTCAGTTCCGGGAACTGGCAAATACCACCTCTGGCTGGCCCCAGAGTGGGGTGGGAATGGAGATTTTGCAATATCCTTCCTCTGCCATGCCCACCAAGCTCCGCCCACAGAACCGATAGTTAAAAAAGGTGGATTTCACCACTGAATAAAACAAACAAAATATTACATGGTTAGAGAATAAAAACGGAAGTTAGAAACAGGGAAAGAAAAGAAAAAGATTAGTGAAATAAAGAAGATATGTTAAGAGAGAGAAGCAAATATTATTATTATGTTTAATATTATAATTTTAATATTATAGAATTAATATTAAAGTAATGAATATTGCTGTATATTTTGATTATTACATTACAAAGATATCTGTACCCAGATGACACACTGTTTTATTGAACATGGAATTATTATATTGAAAAATTAAAAAAATAATTATAAAAAAATCTGCAGATTTCTTCTTATTATGATCAGAAGTTTTCTTTAATTTTGTTTTAAGAAAAAAGTTACACATAATGTTCCCTTGCAAACTAAAGGAGTGCATTTCATGGTGGAGTCCTTGTTCTCTTTTAATGAAATATACTGTATCTCATTTTGGAGTCATGGGGCCAATCCAAATATTATGAACAGTGCAGGGGTGGGTTCTACCCACCTTCGCTACTGGTTCTCTTCGTGCACGCGCGTGAAATTTTGCGCGCGCTCGCTTCGCTCGTGCGCACGCGTAAACCGCGCTACCACGCATGCGCAGGAACTTTATTTTAGAAAAAAATCGCCGAAAAAGCGCTCTGCACATGCGCAGAGAGCTAATTTCGGCAATTTTTTTTAAAAAAAGGTGAGTTGGGGCGCGCGGGTGGGCCAGGGTCCGGGACGCTGCGAACCGGTTCAGTGATGTCACAGTGTCACCACTACCTACTCGCGCGAACCGGACCGAACCGGGGCCAATCCACCACTGGAACAGTGCATAATTTTACAAACTTTTTCAGCCTGTACAAAAATATATAGGAATTATACAATTGACTTTGAGCTGTGCAACTCTGCCATCTGCAGGTTAAAATATGAATGCAGTTATAAATGTTTACCAATAATGAACATAGAAAGGAGTTATGATCTAATTTGAACTCTTGAATTGATCTAAAAAGTCTAATTAACTTGACTTGGACTTTCATATCTATCCAGAACAATCAATATGATTGAGACTTTTTACTCAGGAGAAAGGACAGACTAATTCATAACCTTGACAGTCATTTGAATTCAGAATGTGAATCAAATGATGAAATGAAAATGCCTTCAAATCATATTTTCAATCAAAGCTACATATGTGTGTTTTTAGAACACTAATTCCCTCTTAGCTTTGGTGAAGTATGCTAGAACATATGAAGTATTTTCCATTTATATTAGTAGCTTACATTAGTATCAGTAGATTGCATTAGATATCCTTGCTTTCATTGCAACCTAAATATATAAAACACTAAATGAAAAGTTGCAGTATTCAGTTAATATTTTCATGCAGTTCTACATATGCATTAATTAATTAATTAATTAATTAATTTATGTTTTCTCTGACACAATCAATTTTGGTTGGTTTCAGTCTTAGTAACAGAAATCTCCACAGTATCAATAATTTGACATAAGTCCTCATGAAAGCATGAATAAAATCCTAAAACAATAAAAGGCAATAAAAATTGACATCTATAACTCAAAGATCTTCTTGGAAATTCTTTTTTTAAAAAAATAATTTCATAAGGCCTCATAAAGTGGCACCATTGATGGCCACTTGACAGGGGTATAAAGCTCCATTCAACGCCCGTAATCACCTACCACACATTACAGGTAGATCTCAACTTACAACCGCAATTGGAATCAGAATGTCCATTGCTAAGCAATACACTTAAGTGAGTCATGCTCAACTTTATGACCTTTTTGCCAGGGTCATTAAGTAAATCACTGCAGGTGTTAAGTGAATCATGCAGTCGTTAAGCAACTCCAGCTTCCTCCATTGACTTTGCCTGTTGGAATCCAGTTGGGAAGATTGCCAATGGTGACCACGTGACCTGGGGATGCTGCAACCATCGTAAACACATGCCAGTTGCCAAATATCCAAATTTTGATCATGTGTCCATAGGAATACAGCCAGAGATGGGATTCAGCCAGTTCTGTCTGGTTCAGGCAAACTGATAGTGGTGACTGTAGGAAGCTCCGCCCACCTGCCCGGACATAATGCGTTAGCAAAGAGCATACACAGAAGGCCATGCACATGCGCAGAGGAGCACATGCGTGCACTCACATTTGCGAACCGGTAGGGATTCACTTACCTTCCCTAACTTCAGCCACTCAACTAATAATAGTTGTAAGTCGAGGACTATCGGTATGAACAGCCCAGGGGTGAAATCTAAATTTTGTTACTACCGGTTCTGTGGGCGTGGTTTGGTGGGCGTGGCAGGGGAAGGATACTGC
>JANHFM010002294.1:56799-67489 GCA_032468115.1 Grayia smithii
ATTGGCTTGTGCTTAATTGTAAGCTGCCCTGAGTCTCCGGAGAAGGGCGGGATATAAATGGGATTAAAAAAAAAAAAGAATGGGATGTAAAAATGATTTGTGTGGCTATGGAATGAGATCTAAAATGGACTACATTTTGTAGGGCTTGAAAATATATGAGAATGAAACAGCAGCAAGGATGAAAGTAACCTGAGAGAGAGAAAAAATCTCAACATTGTTTCTCTCTCTCTCTCTCCAAACACATTTTGCTTCATCTTTCCCTCTTTCTGTCTTTTGCTCTGTGTGTCATACACAGACATGTACAAATGTTATTGATTCAAAGAAACTATTTTGGTGATATTTGTTTGCATCTGGAGGATTTATAGAGAAGCATAATTGATTTCTCTGTACAGGTAGTCCTTGATCACAATTGAACCCAGACTTTCTGTTGCTAACCGAGACATTTGATAAGTGATTTTTGCCCCATTTTACAACCTTTCTTGTCACAGTTGTTAAGCAAATAACTGCAATTGTTAAGTTAGTAATATGGTTGTTAAGTGAATCTGGCTTCCCCATTGACGTTGCTTGTCACAAAGTCGCAAAAGGTAAGACACTGCAACCATCATAAATATGAGTCAGTTGCCAAGTGTCCAAATTTTAGTCATGTGACCAAGAGGATACTGTAATGGTTGTAAGTGTGAAAAATAGTCATAAGCCACTTTTTTTCTGCACCATTGTCCCTTCAAATTGTCACTAAATGAATTCTTACAAGTCGAGGACTACCTGTACTGATTCATTCAATCAGGAGATAATGCCTTGAAAATATACATACCTGACTGACATTAAACGTGTGTAAGAGGTAAAGTCCTTTCTCATATGCATCTGTAATAAAAGAATTGCAATATATGATTGTTGTATTATCCATGGTTCTGACATGCTGTTTCCCACCATTTCATTCATTTATTCATTCAATATTTAAACTGCCTAATAGCCACAGTGTTTGAGTAGTTTACAAAAAACACACTAAAAAATAAAGAATATAATAAAAATATAAAATTAAATTAAAAATTAAAAAATTAAAATAAAGAAATGCATTCCTTAACCTTGATATAGTTTCATTGCCATCTGACAAAGCATTCAAGCACAAGAGAAGATGAATCTGTCCTTTTGAAAAAATGGAACAGAACGGAACGGAACAGAACGGAACAGAATGGAAGGGAATGGAACAGAACAGAACAGAACAGAACAGAGCACTTTATTGTCACTTTAAGGTAAAGGTAAAGGCTCGCCTCACACATATGTGCTAGTTGTTCTGACTCTAGGGGGTGGTGCTCATCTCTGTTTCAAAGCCAAAGAGCCAGCGCTGTCCAAAGATGTCTCCATGGTCATGCGGTCAGCATGACTTAACGCAAAAGGTGCACGGAACGCTACTACCTTCCCACCAAAAGTGCTCCCTATTTTTCTACTTGTGTTTTGTACATGCTTTCGAACTGCTAGGTTGGCAAAAACTGGGACAAGTAATGGGAGCTCACCCCATTACATGGCACTAGGGATTTGAACTGCTGAACTGCTGACCTTATGATAAACAAGCTCAGCATCTTAGCCAGTTAGCCACCGCATCCCTTTCATTGTTACTTTAAATGTACCCTAATCAGCATACATTAAAATGATTTTTTTTTGCATTTTCAAAATATAACCTTTATGCATATACCCACATACACACATATATATGACACAGAGAAACAACACAGTCTAGCTTGAATACAAGGCAGAAAAAACCCCAGAATCTTGCAAGTTTACCAGATGGATGGACAAAGAACAAAGCTGTTACAGAATCTAGTTGTCCTGCTTTAGATACTTTGAAACCTTCTCCCAGAGAGGAGCATGAAGTGGGCATGAAGTGGGTGTGTGGGGTTTCTAACAATGCTTCAAGTTCTAAGCAGATATCATTTGTAAGTAGTTATCCTGAATAATGAGAAGTGAGCTTTCTATAATCTTCTCAGCTGTTCTTACCACTCTCTGTATGGACTTTCTGTCTGAGGCACTGCTGCCATTAAACCAAACAGTGATGCGGTTTGTTAAAATGCTCTCAATTGTGCCTCTGTAAAAAGTGGCCAAGACAGAGGAGAAAGATGTGCTCTCCTCATCCTATGCAGGAAATGCAAATGCTGGTTTGTACACTTCACTAAAGATAATATATGAAGAGACCAATTCAGATTGTTAGTTATCTGCATCCCCAGATAATTAATACTATTGACCACCTCCACAACTACAACCTTCATACAAAGTAGAATATGACTATGCCGGCTTTTTTCTAACATTGTTAACATTCAACCTGTCCTTTGCAAAGTCCAATGACATGAGACCATCAAAAAGGACTGAAACCATGTTAAAATGGATATAGAACAGCAGTTTTATCAAGAAACCTAGGAAAATCCATGGGAAATATTATGTGCAGTGTCATCCAGTTACATAAACGCAAGTGTAGACCAAATAACTTCCTAACAGCAACAAACAAGTAACCAAATAAATAGTGAGCAAAAGCATAAATTTCTAATGGAAATACTAGTATGTGTTTGTGTTAAGTATAGCTGGCAACAGAATTCATTACTAAAATTGGAGGAAAATTAAATTTTGTTTGGAACAATTTCCATGTATTTGTCCCTACAACAAAACTAAAAGAAAAAGGTAAATCTCCAACAGATTAATGCAACTGTTTGTTTGTTTTAAGGGCCAAAAATTTAGGCCCTACATTCTGGCATTGTCTTCTAGAGTTCTTGAAAGTAATGCAAAAATGATGTGTTAAATCACAAAATATTTACTTGTACTAAGATTAACAACACACTTTTTTTCAAGTTACGCACTCTTTTCAATAATGTGCATTATATAGTTAAACACCCAAACAGGGTTATTATTCAGTACTATCTTTAATGTGGCGTTGCATTCTATGGGGAATGATACCTATTGGAAGCCAATCAAATCTATTGATTAATTTATTAAGGTTATACTTACCAATTGTTGTTCCATCATCCCAATAAAGAAGTCCTTGAGCAGCACCATTATCATCCAAAGCAACTGTAAGTCCCATTAAATTTTTTCGACTAAAAAGAAAAAAGAAAAGAAAAGAAATTTTAAAAAAAGTTGGTTTAGTTCCATCATTGTTCCACCTTGAACAAGAGTATGTTGATGTCATAAGAATCTGTTGTCTAGCCACACTTAGAGAATATATAACATATGATATCTATCTATCTATCTGTCTGTCTGTCTATCTATCGTCTTTCCTCCAAAATACAACCTACTCAGAAAGTAAGTCCTAGCTTGATTTTTACATATGCACCCAATATAAGCCCTACTCCCAAAATAAGCCCTAATTAAAACCCTCCCATTCCAAGGTGCATGAGTAAAAATTAAGCTAGAGTGAGGATGGGGGTGGTGAGGATAGTTGCAGCCAGGCCTCACACACCTCAGCCCATTTCTTCTGCAGCCAGCAAGAATTCCTGAAGATCTCTGTAGCTGATAACAGAGCTCCAGATCAATCTGCAGAAGAAAAGGGCCAAGGTGTGCGATGTCTGGCTGCAACTATCTGAAGCCAAAGAAGTTCCTCAAGTCCTCTGACAGTGAAAAGGAAGCCAGGATCGACAGACACAAGTGAGGTGAGTCAGTGGATGACATATCCCCCCGAAAATAAGACATGATGCCTTTTTAATGGCAAAAAAAATAAGACAGGGACTTATTTTGGGGAAAACTATCTATCTATCTATCTATCTATCTATCTATCTATCTATCTATCTATCTATCATCTATCTATCTATCATCTATCTATCTCTATCTCTATCTATATATATATTTATCATCTATCTATCTATCTATCTATCTATCTATCTATCTATCTCTATAACTGGCTACCTTAACCCAGTGACTCTGGGCAATGAACAATTATAACACAATTACATATTTTATAATATTTATTTTTTATATTTTGAAATGTTTTGTTTTTATACAAAAACAAAAAAGCAATTTCTCAGTACAAAATTCATGAACAAGTTATCAATATGGTGACATATTGCTTGTACCTGGTATTGGTGTTTAAACCAGGTAGCTGCCAAGGGATTATATAGCCACCTCTGAGATGAAGGTTGATGTGATCAAGAGGAGTTGGCAATATTCTCTGCTGTCTCCTTGTGCCGATGTTTTCATTCTATTTGTAAAGACAATATTTTCCATGTTGTTATCCCCATCTCCCCAAAAGTCATGCTCTCTTTCAGATTCATTGGATAGCTCAAATAAAATTTCTTTGGTTGCTTCCACTAACATTTGATTCAAATTCCCATCAATATTTAGCTCAGTGCCCCTCCTTTTTTTTTCATCAAGGTGTTATTCTTGAATTCAACTGAAATTTGAGACTAGAAGAAAGCATGGAAACTTACTACTAAAGAAGTTTATTTTAAAATTTAGAGGAGTACAAGGAAGAAAAAGAGATATATTACTTACAGTGTAATAATCATACCAGCGGGCGTCTGGAAAGTAAGCTTCCACTTCTGTAACATTCTACATTTAAATAGATGTATTAATATTAAATAAAATATGAAAGGTTCTTTTTGAAGAAAAATACATTCACACATATTTACTTTTTGTTTTTCTCTCTCAACTTACTTCATGTAGTGCAGGACTAATGAGCAATGCAGGTCCCCAGAGAAACTGCTCATGTATACTCCATGTTGCTTTATCATCTGTAAATCTAAAAGTAGTATAATGAATCATTATGCTGAGCAGGGTTGGGCTGGTTTCAGGTTTTGGCTCTGCTTTTTATCTACAAAAACCTTAATCATCTCCTCCTCCTCCCCCTCCTCCTCCTCCTCCTCCTCTTCCTCCTCCTCCTTCTCGTCCTTCTCGTCCTCCTCTTCCTCCTCCATTAAAACTTGACCAGAAATTTTTGCCCATCTATTTCAAGTTATCCAAAACTATCAAACATCTGATCTAGACTGATAAGAGCATTATGCTTCTTTAAAAATCAAATACCTGGATGTGTGCCAAAAATGCTATTACATATACTTGGTTTGAAAAGGCTGTTCTAAATGTTGAAAAATATAACTGCTCTTGAGATTAAATTTCCAACCTGTTGAGTTTTTTTTAAAGAAGGAAGGGCATATTTTCCTTTTTAAAAACGGCATATTCAGTTGTTATTTTATTGCAAGCAAAAACTAAGCTTTGAAAGCTTACACACCATTAATTAACTAAAAGCTCACCTATTGATGACACTTTCATTTCAGAGAGAATTTTCCTATTGCATGTCACACAATGATAATGGTATAAATGAAAATAATATTCAAACTTTGCGTTTCTTTTTATTTATTTTTTTAAAATATATAAATTATAAGAATTTACATTCATTGAATAGTATATGTTTAGATATTTAATTGTGTTTAATTGTATTTTGTTTCTATTATAATGTAACATAGAAACTGTATAATAATTTTTTTTCCCAGAAAAATGAATGTGAAAGAAAGAGCTTATCTCAGCTTCTTCTGTTGAAGGAAAAATAAATGACTTTAGTCAGATATTTTATAAATGTGCAGTCATAGGAAGGATTTGATACTGAGCATTCCTATAATTACTGGAATAAGTAATCAGTGTGTGTGTGTGTGTGTGTGTGTGTGTGTGTGTGTATCCTTCAGTTTTTATAAACTAAAAAAGAACAATTCAAGATGACTGAAGGATTTTCTACAGAACATCTACCTGAAATGAGCATTCAAGAATATTCAATACTTACTCATGAAGTAAAGGGCGCACAACAGTGCTACCATGGGCATGGGCCTCATACATTAGTGTGTACAGATATGGAAGCAAAGTATATCTGGTATTGAGCACGTTCCTGGATATGTCTTCAAATTCCTTATCAAAAGCTACAGGATCTTGCCTCTAAAATTTCAAATAAATACAATTGTTAGATTTTCAGAAATTGTCACTCTTTGCTTTTTCTTACATGCATAGAAAGCATTAGAAAAAAAAATAATATAATATACTTGTATTTTCTAGATGCATGTCAGTTCCACTTAGGTACACCAGACCAAAAATCAATGTCTCAAGAAAGTTAAAACTACTTTGATTTAGATTTGGTATAACAGAATCTTGCATACCTGATTGTACCATATTTTCTCCACTTTCCTAGACTCTTGTGAATTAGGGAGATATCTCTCTGAACCACTTACTATTGTGGACTTAAAATATGTTTCTAATTTCTTTAAAAACTGAGCCATTTCTTTTTGTTCTTTCAACCCAATGGGCTGCTGGAATGAATTATGTAAAGGAGCTCAAGACAGTTTCTGTTTGCCAATCTTCAGGATAACTTTCCAAAACGTGAGCAGAAAAATACCAAATTTGGAATAGGGGAGAATCCAGAAAAATAAATGTTGACATTGAGTATGGACCATATTTGGTTGAGGTATTAAACAAAACAACAACACCTGAGGGGTAGTAATAAGTAGTGGCAATAGTCCCACTCTCCTCCACCATCTCTTCTAGCCATGTAACCAAGAGTGTAGTTTATGCAGCCTATGCTGTGTTTTCTGGACATGCAGACCAACACAAATATATAAGGTGAAGATAAAGGTTTCTGTCACACATATGTACTAGTCATTCCTGACTCTAGGGGGTGGTGCTCATCTCTGTTTCAAAGCCAAAAAAACAACACTGTCTGAAGACCTGTCCATGGTCATGTGGCCGGCATGACTAAACACCAAAGGCACACAGAACGCCATTATCTTCCCACCAAAGGTGGTCCCTATTTTTCTACTTGCATCTACTTGCAGGCCAATATACCTTCTTAACTCAGCAATTTGTTCCTTACAGTGGCCAGTCAGAAGGCTTTGGAATCCTCTCAGCAGAAAATGGAGACAAAATCTTCTGCAATTGGTATTTGTAGAATATTAAAGTATCAAATATTACAGTGCTGAGCAATGAATATTGAATACTACTAGTCCTAAATGAAAGGTATTTGCCAATGATTTGATAATAATTTGCGGAAAATCTCTTGGAATAAAAGTAATAATTTAAAACTTAAAGGATCTGGGTGCAGTAGGTGAATTTTAAATCAATAACAAGAAAAGGGGAAATGTTAGGAAAAATATGAAGATGGCAGAGCAAAAATAAGTGATAGAAAAAAGTGGTATATGTCACCTGAGAAATTGTCTAGAATGTATAAAGCCACCTCAATTTATGCTGGAAGTATGAACAAGAAGAAGGTAGATTTTATCATTTTGGGTGGATGTATTTTATCTATTATTGGTTTTTATTATTTAATTTTTCTTTAGTAAAAATTATATTATATATTATATATTAAGAAATCCAGGGTAGACACTCTCATTATGACTTGTTACATTATTGTGTAACAATAAATTCCATGGGCTAATTAATGTATGTATTCCACAAGTAAATGCTGTTTTTTTCCGCCCAAATTCATTTAATTGGCTGCTCCTTGGTTCTAGTTTTTTGAGAAAGGGAGAAAAATATATCTTTGACCAATATTAGAACACTGTCCTAAAGGTGCTTTTTCAAACTGCAATTGGAGTTTGTTTTTCCTTCTTCACTTGGATTTTCACTTCTCATTCACACTTCTTCTTGAATTAAAAGCGAAACGTTTTCAAGGAAAAACAAAGTCCAGTTGTCTTTTTAAAAAGCACCTTTGGAATATTATGACCTGGATGACTGAGAACCTCATAAATATTGGAACACTGCTATCCTGTCACCCCTAGTTCTTCTTTTCTCTAGACAAGACATAACCAATTCCTGCAACCAATCTTTGTAAGTTTTAGTCTCCAACTCCCTAACCATCCTTGTTGCTCTTCTCTGCACTCTTTCCAGAGTTTTAACATCTTTTTGTGATCTTTTGTGGTGATCAGAACTGGATGCCACATTCCATTCCATTCCTGTGGTCTCCTTATAGTCACTGTCAGATTTTAACATCCTCAATAATTTAGTATCAACCACAAACACAACAAGTCAACTGATTATCCAAGATGCAATCTCTCTGAATAACAGCCTACTGTCACCCTTACTGTTAGGATGCTTTTTCTAACATTTAATCTGAATTAGCTTTAGTATGATTAAAATCCATTATTCTGCATCCTGCACTTTGAAACAAAGGAAAATAGATCTTAACCTTCCTTCATTGACATTGAGTATTTGAAGAGTGTTATCATCGTTCCCTTCATCCTACTTTTCTCAAGGCTAACTATATCTCAAATTATATCAATTAATCATGTCCTTATATCAATCTTTAAGATTCAATAGTTTAACCTACTTCCTTAATTAAATGCTTTTTTGAGAGGACCTTTTATGTGGAAGTATAGTTTAACGGTGAAACCAATTACTGAGAGATATTCTGTGTACCCTGATGCTTTTGGATTGAAGCTACCCATCTACCCAGATTGTCTTGAGTTTAGAATCCTGCATTGGGTACTGGATTTAATATCTTCAATGGTTTCTTCCAGGGGTGAAATCCAGCAGGTTCTGACAGGTTCTGGAGAACCAGTAGCGGACATTTTGAGTGGTTTGGAGAACTGGTAGTGGAAATTTTGAGTAGTTCAGAGAACTGGCAAATACCACCTCTGGCTGGCCCCAGAGTGGGGTGGGGATGGAGATTTTTGCAATATCCTTCCCCTGGAGTGGGGTGGGAATGGAGATTTTGCAGTATCCTTCCCCTACCTCACCCACCAAGCCACACCACGCCCACCAAGCCACGCCCACAGAACCGGTAGTGAAAAAATTTGGATTTCACCACTGGGTTCTACTTAGCTTTACTACTGGTTCTAAAGGTGCACGCGCTTTGTGCATGATTGGAGCACGCTGAGCATGTGTTTGGCGCGCATGCGCGCTTTGCATGCCGAACGGTCGCTCCCGCACATGCGCAGAAGCTTTTTTTGACGAAAAAACCTCAAAAAAGCATTCTGTGCATGTGCGCACGCGAGCGTGCTTTGCGCACTCTGCGCAGACACCGGTAAGTACGGGTGCGCGAGTGGGACCAGCTCCCAGTTGCATAGAACCGCTACCTATTTGCGCGAACCAGCCTGAATTGGGAGGAATCCATCACTGAATGGCCCAGTAGACCCGTTTTTCACTCTCTCCAGGCTCCAGTCCAGAGGTTTTCTAGGAGTCTGGGCAGGGCGAAAATGGCCTTCCCCTCCCCCCCCACCCCCGGAGGCCCTCCAGAGGCTGGAAACAGCCTGTTTCCTGACTTCCAGTGGGCTTGGAAGGCCTGAAAATTAGATGGCTGGTGCGTGCATACGTACTGGAGCTAAGCTAGAGTAACGCTCGCGTGCCCACAGATACGACTGCGCATGCCATATGTGGCATGCATGCCATAGGTTCGCCATCACAGTCCTAGGGTCATGTGATCACCTTTTGTGAACTTCTGACAAGCAAAGTCAATGGGGATGCCAGATTCACTTTACAATACCTGTAACAATGGTATTACTAACTTAACAACGACAGTGATTTACTTAACAACTATGACAAGAAAGGTGATAAAATGGGGCAAAACTCTCAACGCCCAGTGCGCTCACATAGGGCTGCACTCCTCAGGGTACCATCGGCCAGGCAATGTCGGCCGGTGGTGCCCAGGGCGTGAGCACACCAACCCTCTGGAATGAACTCCCCACCGACCTCCGGATCACCCCTGACCTCCGCTCCTTCCGCCGTGAGCTAAAGATGTGGCTTTTTAATCAGATCAGCTGATGGGATCCGGTTTTCTTTTAAATTTTGTGGGTTTTAATATAGTTTTAATATTATTTAATTCATTTTATCTAGGCATTGTATTTAAGTGTTTGTGAGCCGCCCCGAGTCCTTCGGAAGAAGGGCGGCATATAAAATTAAATAAATAAATAAACAAATAAACAAACAAATAAACAACTGTCTCACTTAGCAACATAAATTTTAGGCTCAATTGTAATCGTAAATTGAGGACTACCTATATTGTCCAATCTCCTTCTCTGCAAACTTCCCCACAAAAGGAAGGTTGGAGACTGGGCAATAATTGCCCAGAATAGAAGAATCTCACAATGGATCTTGAGGAGGTGGCATACCAGCGGTGAAATCCAGCCAGATTTATCCAGCTCTCACGAACCAGTAGTGCCGGCGGCAGGAGGCTCTGCCCACCCACTGGGACATCATTTCGTCCCATTTTTTACCTTCTGCGCATACACTCCTGCACACACCTGTTTCCGAACCGGTAGCAAAGGTAAGTGGATTTCACCGCTGGGGCATACCACCTTTCAAAGTCAGGGAGATCACTTCTCTTTCAAAGAGGCAAGATACCACTACATGGACCTATTCCTTAGTTCAGGCCAGGCTACCTTCCTGTTGTTCACAGGAAGCTCCAAGTTCTAACAAGCAGGTGGCCAAACTAATAGGCAGGAGGACCTTGGGCATCAGGAAATCAAACTCCTCTTGTGAGATAACCTCACAAGATTGTGTCCTGGGTTGGAATGGGACAACTTGGTGCAGCCAACTCGCTGTGGACAACTCACTGTAGCCAACTCACTGCGGGACAACTCGCTGCAAGACAATTCAAGAATTCAATTTAAGTATTTAAAATAATTTTAAAACGATTTTAATTTTTTATAATTCATATTTCATTTTGTCCCTTCATTTGCATTCTTTTTAAATGATTCTATTCCACCATTTCTTTAATACTAGTGTAACTCTTGTCATGCAG
>JANHFM010002294.1:124947-136983 GCA_032468115.1 Grayia smithii
TTTGCTGGCTGAGGAACTCTGGGAGTTGTAGTCCACAAGTCTTAAAGTTGCCAAGGTTGGAGACCCCTGGCTAGTATTCATCTTTTTTCAACACAAATAAGGTGTTTGTATTTCCATACAATAAATAACCTATCTCCTTAACTATTTAGAGTGGTTGGTTTTTCCTCCCTCCAGTATGCTTCTTTTCAATATAGGTTTTTTTTTATTATTGTTGTCTGCCCTCCCCCCGCCTCTCATGTCCCCAAAAGAAAAAAAAATCAGGAGAGTATGGATTTTCTCATGCTTGAGGAGCTTTTTCCCACTTGCTAATCATCTGTCAAACAGCTTTTTCCTTATTAATTAATTAAAGCATATTGAACCAGGTCACTCCTCACATGTTGGAAGAGCAGATGCAAAGGGAGAGATGAGTGACAAGATGAAAATTATTTGGCACTATCTTGGCACCAGGCTGCAGAAAGACATTACGAAAGCTTTTTGGGAACTCTTCCACTGCTCTGATTACTAAGTATACAGTACAAATGCTTAGATTCAAGTCTGCCAACACTGTCATTCCAATCTATCAATCCAGGGTTTCTTTTTATAAGGGCTATAAAAGTCCTGCTCATCATTGTTATTCTATTGCATTATAATGTTTGCCAGTTCTGTGTATAGTCAAAGGCAAGCCGTAGTAGTTAATAAATTGGGACTGAAATGATCTACTAAAATCCATACCTGATTCCCAAGAGTGCATTTTAGCAGGATTGAGAAATATCTGTGGCATTTCTAGCATAGTATCTTGTCACTGCAAATGATTGCCACAGAATTGGTATTGACGATCCCATCTCTTTAATTCTCTCATAAAAAGAGGAATGAGTCTTTTATTTTAGAAACCTGGAATATGACAGAAATCTACATCGGTTTCCAAAGGGTTAATTTCTTTTTGGACTGGCAAGTTTAAAAGGCTGGAGATCCCTGAATCTGGCAGAATTTAACATGGACTTTGGATGCAAATGTAAACATGGTTTGTTTGTTTCTAACAGTGGAGAGCTCCCTCCAATCACTTCACTGAATTTGGGCTGCATGATTGCTGGAAACCAAGGGCATAGTTTTCTGCTATTTTGTGGTGAACGCTACTCAGAAACTTTTACCAGTCTCCTAAAATGCAAAAAATGAAGCCTCCCTGCCACCATTTCATAGAATCATTGAATAACAGAACTGAAAGCAACCATAAGAATTATCCAGTCCAACTGGTACAATGTGCAGGAAACCAATTTAAAGCATCCATGAGAGGAGGTGATCAAGTGTCTCTTTAAAAACCTTCAGAGATACAAAATTCAGAACTTCCATAGGTATTCCTAGAATTTTCTTACATTTAAATGAAAGCTAGATAGCTGTAAGCTTACAGCAATTATTTTGGGGCCTAGTTTCTGGGACATGGAATATAGTTTTTGACTACCTTTCCTATACATTTTTATGTACTTGAGCATGGTATCATATATTTCAGCCTTCTTTACTTAGATATCTCAAGTTTCTTCAGCCAATCACAGAGGATATGACCTCCAGTCCTTCTTATCACTTTCATTGCCCTTCTCTGAACACTCTCTTAACCTGCCAATATCCCTCTGGAAATGTGGTGCCCAGAATCGTACGTAATAACTGCATGAAGGGTCATTACATCAATGGTAAATTTAGCATTGTCACTATATACCCCATTGTCTTTGCCAATCTCCAAAAATGTTACATTTGTTCCTCCCTCCAAAAAGCAGCTTGCTGCAAAACTTTTGGTGTTTCTTGCTGCAGCAAAGTACCACACGTCCTTCTGAGTAAGTAATTGTAGAAAACATTTGGTAAAATTAGGTAAAAAGCTCCCTCCAATTTTATGCCAGTTAAAACATAAATATTACATTAACTTTACAGGTTTTCTTAAACAGAATAAATGGCCCCTCAGTTTATTTCAGGTATTATCACTCCAATTTTGACTAGTTACCAGTCATGTCTTTGTGATTATAACCAAATTTGAAGATCAGATGCTGAGGCTTATTGTTTAGTTTGCAAAGATGTTTTTTGGCTGGAACATCTCAAAGACAAGATGTTTCATACAGTACATGTGTGGTCATCATCTATTCATTTAAAACAAAATCTAAAGATTCTGAAGCAACCAGAAAAGTAGTCATTAGCTCTTAATATTTTAGTCCAAATAAGGAAAAAAAAAGAGCCACTTATCCATCAAAGTTCTTTGGTTAAATGGCCAGGAATACTAATTCCAATAGTTTGAAGCTATTCTGATCTTCATTCCTACAAATCAGGGTCTCAGAAAGAAAAGAACAATGTAGATGCAGGAA
Source organism: Grayia smithii (assembly GCA_032468115.1). Lineage (NCBI taxonomy): Eukaryota > Metazoa > Chordata > Lepidosauria > Squamata > Grayiidae > Grayia > Grayia smithii. The sequence goes on from JANHFM010002294.1 coordinate 127,269, forward strand.
GTTAATTTAAATAACTTAGGGTATGCAGAAACTCCTAGTCAAATTCAAAATTTCACAGGAAAATCCTTTCTAATTCCATAAAATATAATTAATTCAAATTTCATTTTTTCCTTGAAATTCTCTATAGGTTACATCGTCACTGAACTGATAAATCAATGGGAACACTTTTAAAACCGATTCTTATCTTATTCAGTAACAGATCAGAACAGAAAAAAACAATACATATGGACAATATATCCCAAAACAGAATATGTTCGATTTTGTTTTTATATGTACAGACCAGGAAGCCAAGCATTAACTTCCTTGTTTCACCTACTTCCAAGGAAAAATGGAGACAGGGATCATAAAGAAGGATGGGCACTTCATTGACTATGTTAATCCCTGTCAATGCTTTTAAAGAAAAAGAAAACCCATACTTTTAGTTTACATCATGATGTCATTGCTATTCCGGCCAAAAAGATTAATCAGTATTATTCATCCTTCTGTTCTATTCTTTTGCAATAGATCTGCTGCAACAGCTTTTACTGAAATGAAATGTAAGAATTAGACAAAACTTAAGCCAAGTCTTTAAGTAAGAGAAGGTCAACTGGTGTGAGGGATATTTTACATCTATATATAATTTCCAGATCTTGGTTAAGAGAACATCTAAAGAAAGCATTAAAGGAAATACTTTAAGATGCTTTGCATATGTGTTCATCATATCTCTTCTCTCCTCCTCAAACTTCATCTGTACAGTTTGAATGTAATCATACAATACAATAAGCTTGTTAAAGTATATGTAGAGTTGTGGTACACTCTGGCATAATTCTATTACAAGTCAAGACTACAGATTTATTTTTTTCTTATTTTTAATTTTCTCTCTCTCTCTCTCTCTCTCTCTCTCTCTTTTTACTAGAGCTGGAATGTTTCTGTTGAGGCAATCTTTACATTCTAAGCAGATGTGCAAAATGTGCTTGCTGTTTCCAGTATTAGTTCATTGTGATGGCCATTTCTTAATAATATGGAATATTAAAAGATTGGAGTCACTTCTAAGCACAGACAAGAGTTCATTAAGATTTTAAAAATGAAATTGCTTTTTTAAAATTTATTTTACAGGAGCTCCATATTCTTCCAAATCATAGGCCAGGGGTCAGCAACGTACAGCTCTGGAGCCGCATGTGGCTCTTTCACCCGTCTGCTGCATCTCCTTGTCACTCAAAATATGCGTCACAACTGCCAATGTGCGGCACTTGCTGGCATGTGATTTATTGAGCTTTTCAATCCCCGGTAGGCCAACAATGGATAAATACAAGAAAAGAAACATTTCAGAAGAAAAGCAGAACGTTTCATTCAACTACATATGCTAGTTTTGTGGCTACTCAAGAAATAGTCAGGCATGGGAAGGGTTTTGTGGCTCCTGGTGTTTTCTTTTCTGTGGGAAATGGGTCTAAATGGCTCTTTGAGTGTTTAAGGTTGCAGACCCCTGACCTAGGGATACAGGAGTCAGTATCAATGTTTGGTAGTACTCTGGGGTTGCATGAGCTTGAACAGCAGCAACAACAATAGCAACAGAAATCTTCCTTCAGATAATGCCCCAAAACTACTAGTTAAGGATTTTGATGAACTAGTAAGAGAGGTTGGCTGAGATGAGATGTAGGATTTGATCTAATTCAGAGAGATATTCATATGGCAGTGGCAACCAGGGATGTCTTTTGTCATGTCTGCTTGTGTATCTGGTATGTCTTTCATAAAACAATGTATATGAATATTTTCTGTTAGTTCAATAAAAGGTAACTATATCATGCTCTGCAAAGCTCTTTAAACTTAGCTGGATTTTTATGATTAAATTTCAGGCTGCTATGGTTATCTCTAAAATTAGTACGTCAGATTATCTAATACTAGTCCTAACAATTACAGTTAACTATTGTTACTAACTTTGATTCTAGGTTTAGTTGAAGTGACTTGGACATTATGACTGTAGACAAGGATATTTTTTAAATCCTTTAATATAAACTCATCAGACAATTTCACTCTTCTTCTGGGGGTTTTCTTTGTATCTCTTATTACTGGATAGAAACAGAGCAGAGAGAACTATACAAATAGTATTTTCAATTACAGTGCTCCTAATCTAGAATTTCTTCTCAAGAAAAGCAGATCTGCTCTTGCCAGTATAGACAACAACATTTAGAGCTCTACTCTATAAGGACCAAAGTAGAAATGTGATAGAAAAACATACCAATAGATATTCTTGTACTACTTGTTCTGGAGTATTTCCTAAGAAGACATATAAATCTAAAATTCCACCACTTGTTCTGTATGTTACAGCAGGAGCAGGTTGAAGAGCAAAATCTGTTAGGAGAAATTCTTAAAATTAATTGAGACCTTAAACACAACAATATTGCCTTTATTTTTACTGCTAAATTATTGTGTAAATTTAATATATGAATGAATAGAAATCTTCCCAGGATTAGTATGTGCCTTTAAAAGTTTTTACATATTTCAGTTTGCTGTTGGAATTCTCAATTGTAAAAAGAATCCCAATACCCTTTTATTGGTGTAACAAAATATGTACTATTCTTAATTGTTCTTTGATAATCTCATAAAGATTGAATGGAGGACCCCCAGTGTTTAGGGAGACTGAGCGATTAAATATGAAAATAATGCTGAGGATTCCAATGTAACCATATGTACTTACGTCAGCTGACTTTTAACATCTATAAAATTACTTTAGAGAACATTGTATAAAACTGAAACTTATCTAAAACAGTTTTCAGTGGAACTGTATAGACACACATCTGGAAGAAAGATAGGACATAGAAACAATATTGAATTCTTCATAAATATTTATGCTGCCTTGGTAGAATGCTTACAAATTGAACTATCAGTGTGATTTGGGAAGAAAAATCAGTAATCTTATATCTGCTAACCTACCATGGCATTGCCTCACCAAGATTAAGGACTTAATTTTGAATAGATAGGATCACACTGTTTCACAATCAGATTCTCACTATTATTAGTTAGAACAATGTAATTGGAACACAACTTCCTCAGAATACACATATTGGATGAAAAATGTGTAGTATAAAACATACCTGCTGATTAACTCTCGTGCATTTATCATATAAATACATGTGTAGAAAAATATTTAAGAAAGGCAGGTGATTTTTATCAAAATCATAAATAATTTCCTTACCCATGGCATTACTGTTCATAAGGAAGACTCCGAATGAATGTCCACTCTTATCTTCCAGACATAAGAAGAAAGTCTGAGCACCATACAGGTTGCTCATATCCTTTGAAGTAAACAACAACCATATATAAATACTAAATTTCATTAGAACTCCTAAGTGTTGAAATGGAATATCTTAAACTGCCTTGATATTTGTATCGTCATACTGCTAAATAGTAGTATGTGTCTTGGTACCACCAGTGGTTTGGGAATCCAGATTAATTTATCCATAATGGACCTACTAGTTCTAGAACAATATAAATATTTTTTTCAGTCATTTGACATAAGACTGTTTACGAAGACCATCCAAAAGCTAGTGTGTCTAAAATATAGCCTATTCAGTTCTAGATTCTTGCTGCTACTACCAACGCTTCTCTTATTGTAAGTCACTCACAACATTTTTCAGTTTTTGTTCATGAGCACTTTTTTCTGTTTCCAATTTAATAGGTTGTTTTAAACTCTCTCAAGTTTTTCTAATATAATATGCCGATATTTTAAATGGGTCTGCTATAAATGAAGTTTCTAATCCAAATTATGTCTGCTGCCTTTGCTCTCTCAGTTTATTCATACCCATTTGTGCACATTTCTGCTTTATTTTACTTACTCTGGAGGAAGGAGGCGTTATTTGATTTAATGTGCTACAAGCTCTATTGGGAAAACTCTTTTTGAAGACCAGATTGCAAAAGTTAGAAAGTAAAAGTAAGTTAAAATACACAACAGTTGTCTTCTTCGTCCATTTTTTTTAAAAAAAACAACAACCTGGAACAGGACCTATAACTATATCCTTATAATTCCTCACCCCCCTTCTCCTCCACCACCAGTTCTCTACAGAAAGGAAAAAAAGAATTGCAAAAAAAATGTTGCAAGAGAAGTCACTGGGGTGCAATAGTCCTCAATTTACAACTATTTGTTTAGTGATCATTTAAAGTTACAATGGCCCTGAAAAAATAACAACTGTTTTTCACACTTAACAACTTAGCATCCCCAATGCTCATGTGAACAGAATTCAGATGCTTGACAACTGACATGTATTTATGAAAATTGAAGTGTCCCATGTCATCTTTTGTAAGAGCTTTGATGACCTTCTGACAAGCAAAGTCAATGAGAAAACCAGATTCACTTAACAATCATGTCATTAATTTAACAACTGCAGTGATTTACTTCACAATTAAAGCAAAAAAAGATCATGAAATGGGGCAAAACTCACTTAACAACTATCTTGCTTATCAAAAGAAATTTTGGACTCAATTGTGACTATAGGTTGTGCTTCACTTGTATTTCTAACAAATAAACAAACTGTGCTTTCTTTCCTTGTGGTTCTCCTTTATGTCTTGCATGAATTTTAAGTGATGCTGTCCTATCATTTTATTCACAGCAATGTCAGAATCATGCTTTCTGGTTCATTTATTTTGCTTTCCTCCTTTCATTTCATTCATATAGAATCCATTATGTTCTTATTTGTTTTACTGCTTCAGAAGACCAAACCTGGTACAGAATCAGAAGAAGACACTTACCCAGGGGTGAAATCCAGCAGGTTCTGACAGATTCTGGAGAACCAGTAGTGGAAATTTTGAGCAGTTTGGAGAACTGGTATGGGAAATTTTGAATAGTTTGGAGAACCGGCAAATACCACCTCTGGCTGGCCCCAGAGTGTGGTGGGAATGGAGATTATTTTCCCCCAAGAGTGGGGTGGGAATGGGGATTTTGTAGTATCCTTCCCCTGCCATGCCTAGTAAGCCACACCATGCCCACTAAGCCATGCCCACAGAACTCATAGCAAAAAAAATTTAGATTTCACCACTGCACTTACCCCATTAGGAAAAGCATCCCGGGTAAAAATAGGCCATGTTTTCCAGTTAAAATCATGACGATATTGTCGATGTACATGTTCTCCTACTCCGTAAACATTCCAGCTAGGCACTCTAATGGAAAGCTGCAAGAACTGGTCGGCATATATCAGAGGCCCTATACTGGTGTTGAAGCTGTTTGAATGATCAAAGGTATTATGCTTTTCATAAACTGATTTTAAAAAAAAATGCATTCAATTCACACTGTATTCATACTAAGCATTCCTTGTGAAGAAGAAGAAAAAAGCTGAGGAAAAGACCAGCATTTGTCTCAAGTGACATTAGAGCTCAAAATTAGGTCACCAGTAAGAGCTATAGTCATCAAGACAGGACACTACAGGACACCGGAAACATTTGGAAGAATAGATAATAGGTCTTTATTCCTTAACAGGCATTGCTCATTTTTTGACTGCTGCTGATGTATTGTTTTAATTACTCCTTTTCAATATTGTGATAAGGATATTGCATAAATAAATGATGGCAGTCAAACTTCCCAGAAGGATGATTACTTCTGATTCTTGCCTAAAATGTGCCACAACAATGAATATGCTAGTGGATACACTTACATTTCATGTTGAACAACAAAACGACAGATAACAAAATCTGGTATGAAAAGTGCAAAAACAACTTCTGCTTTAGAGTCTTTCTTGGGATGCTGCTAAACATGCAAGCAGCTTATGGTTATGAGATGTTTTCTATTACACATGTGTACAGTTCAAATAACTACATTTACTTCAATTTAGAAAAAAAGTTTAAAAATTAATTGTCAGTATATTGACAATAGGAGTCTCAGTGGTGCAGTGGTTATAATGCAGTACTGCAAGTTACTTCTGCTGACTGCTGGCTGATTGCAATTTGGCAATTCAAATCTCACCAGGCTCAAGGTTGGTAAAATGGGGACCCAGATTGTTGGGGGCAATATGCTGACTATGTAAACAGCTTAGAGAGGGCTGTAAAGCTCTGTGAAGAGGTATATAAGTCTAAGTGCTATTGCTATTGCTATATTGGCAACAGTTCTCAAAGTGTGATCTGGGGACTTCTGAGAGTTCCTGAGACCCTTTCAGAGAGTCTTTAAAGATAATAATATCTCAACATAAGTTTATAATATAATAAATATTGACAGATATAGTCCACACAAACCAAAGTTGTTTGAGATTTTCAAACATTTTTAAGAACCTAAAAGCCTGAGATCAAAATATTTGAGAATTTCTACACAATTATTCTTAGGGTGGGGAAGTGGTTGAACAATTATGAACTGTGGGTTACCTATAAAAAAAAACCAAAGAACAAATAGGTAACTTACAGAACTTTATTATTGCTATTCCTGATCACACTGATTCCAAAAGGATTTTCTGTGAATTCTATTCGATACATTAAATTGGTTGCTTTAGATCCCTGAAAAGGTTGAACGTTTTCATGTGGGACTTCATATCTATCTTCGTTGGCAGGATCTGTAATCTGTTAAAGCCAAACAGCAACATAAAATTTTAAAATGAAATAAATTTTGACATAGTGAATGCATAACTTTCCCTCATCTGAAATACTCTTAATTGGTGGTAAACCTGTATCAAGTTTAATAAATGTAATTAATTATATTAGTCTTGAAATATTTTTTAAAAAAGGTGTCCAACATCTAACCCCAACTCACTTATATTTTTTGGTCCAAATAAGATGTCAGAAAGCAACTATACTTTGAGAATCCTCAGGTGTAGATAATATAGCAAGCACTAATAAAATAGGTAAAAGCTTAGCTATAAGAATGGAAGTCTAGATCCCAGGGAATTAACATTTAGTTGTAAAAGCAACAGTCTTTCAGAGAGCATTTAAAGTAAGCATAACAGTTTTAGACAAATTCTAGGGCCCTTCTTTTACATGTAAGTATAAAGAATGTATTACTTCATCTTCCACATCTCCTATTATTCATTTTATGTATTGATCAATCCAGCTACTCAATAAAGATATAGAATTCCCATAATTGATTAGATTGAGGTGTTGCCTATGTACAATAAAATGCATACTATTGTAACCAATCAAATAAAATATGATTTGTGTAAGGCCATAAAGAGGGCTTATAATTTCACCCCTTTTAAGCTTCGGGTTCTGATATCAAAAGTTGTGCTTCAATGTATCTGTGCTCTGATCTCTATAGTCCCCTGTACTGTAAAAGATGGTATTTGTTAGAGAAATTTCTACAGCTGCAGATTTCTAGATTGACTAAGCCTTCTCTGCTCCCAAAAAAATCAAAACCATTTTTAGTTGTTTCATCATCCTATTATCAGAAATTCGAAGCAATGTTTTTTTATAACCTTTAAAATATGTTTAAACTGTTTTCATAATTGTGGACCATGTGTCAGCTCGTAAAACATCCCTGGCCTGCTCTTGAGTTGCCATAGGCCAGGGAGATGGGAAAGTGGCAAAACTGCACAGCAGCCAAGAATAGATGCACATTCCACCCTTATCTTCCCCAAGGCTGTATCCCAGGGATACCTACAGTAGTCAAAGGGGAGTGCAGCCCACAAAATTGCTTCCTTTGTGAATGTGATTTATGACATACCCTGCGGGGAAGGGGAAAACAGGGTCATAATTGGAGTGTAAATTATGTAGGGTCAGAGCTGGCTTCATTTGGAAATGTGCCAACATGAAGCTCCTAATAAATGACTGGATTTCTTTTGAATCTTGACTCACAATTTAATTAGGGCATCCGTCAGAAGCCTGACACCATGTTTTAAATACTTCATTTTCTATGAACCCAACCCTACACTGAGCCCCCATGGTGCAAGGGTTAGAATGCAGTATTGCAGGTAAACTCTGCCAGGAGTTTGATCCTGACAGAGGTCAAGGTTGACGTAGCCTTCCATCCTTTCAAGGTTGGTAAAATGAGGACCCGGTTGTTGGGGGCAATATGCTGACATTGTAAATCATCCAGAGATACTGTAAAGAACTGTGGGGCGGTATATAAGTCTAAGTGCTATTGCCATTGCTACATCATCCTCACAGGCATTCAATTCAAAAATTTATAAAGGTTTCATGCCTGCTTTTTACTAATAGAGTTGGCAAACTAGACAGATGGGGTTCTCAATGAATTTCTGAAACGTACCAAGAAATTTCATATTGGCTGTGAACCAACATGAGAATGCTGACCTTAAGACAGTTTTTCCTGTAATATATTTTCATAGAAAGTACACTTCAATATATATATTTAAGAAGATTGTTACTAAGTAGGTATGAAACATACCTATTTGTATGCTTATACTCATTTGCCTTAAGATGCAGAACATTTTACTTTAAGATGATGAATCATGAGATTGGTTTTGCTTTATATACAATATTCTATAATTGGACAACATACCCTTTCAAATGAATATTTTATTTTTTATCTTTGAAGATACAGAATAGATCTAAGCTGCAAAAATCCAGGTGTTCACCATATGTGAGCAAAGATTTGGTGCTTTATATGTCTCTTTGCTGTTATCTAATGGACATCTGGAATTTAACAATCCAGCTCTAATACTGTATGTTTAGCCAAAATAATCACATTGTACAGATTGAAAATTTGCCTTCAATTCCTGTACAATGATCTTTTAGTCCAGTGATACATTATGGCATCAGCTTGTCATTCATTCATCTTTTCATTCCCTGTGATTATTAACTTAAGCCTATTAGGTTTAGTTGCCACCCACTTGCATTCCTTGAACTTCTGGTTGAAAATATTTCATTAAAAAGAAAACATTCTAACCTTAAAATGAAATCGGTTTGCTGTTTGGTATTCTGCAGTGAGGTGAAGCTTTTCAATATCGTTTCCAAACAGGGATGGAGAAGATAGTCTTGTTAGAGTAGCTTCAAATCCTAAACAGGAAGGAAGGAAAGGAAGGAAGGGTATTACTTCCAAAATTACAATAACAACAGTAACATGTGGTCTGCTAAGTACTGCTCAGTCAAGACAAAGCAAAGTAAGAGTCTAAGGCATGCAGTTTACTGATAAAGCATTCTGTCCATTCTAACCTTTAGATTAAATCTGTGTTCAACCAAGGGTGGTATTCACTTACCTTTCTCCAGTTCTTAAATCCCCACCTTTGCGCATGTGTAAGACCTTCCGTGCATGTGCAGAGTGTCAAAAAGGACCTTCAGTGCATGCTCAGGATGTGATGACATCTGGGTGGGTGGGTGGAGCCTCCTGCCACCACCAATTCCAGTTCGCCCGAACTGGATAGAACCGGTTGAATACCACCACTGTGTTCAACATTTCTGAAGAATTTTTCAATCTCTATCTATCTATCTATCTATCTATCTATCTATCTATCTATCTATCTATCTATCTATCTATCTATCTAGACAGATATGTGGGTGTGGGTATGTTTTCTTCTGTCAATATATATATACATATAACCATTGAATAAAGGAAGTTGATTAGGATGAACCTCTGAGCAAAAATCTGCCAATGAATTATAAAACAAAACAGGCTTTGAATCTGTCTCTCTGTTATGCAGAGTTGATTTTAGTTGATCCACTTCGTTCTGGAAGCCTCTATACTCTATACACTATATTCTATACACTAGAGAAGAGATGGAGCAGTAGTTAGAGTACAGTACTGCAGGCTACTTCAGCTGACTGCTAGCTGCAGTTCAGCAGATCGAATCTTACCGGCTCAAGGTTGACTCAG
>JANHFM010002294.1:150411-161871 GCA_032468115.1 Grayia smithii
TTCTCCCGAAGGACTCAGAGCAGCTTACAATAAAATAAACAAAAGATATAAAAAACATAGATAGACATATACAAACGATAAAACATCACATTTAAAAGGGGCTAAATCCAAGTTAAAATACATAATTTAAAATTTAGAACTAGCTAAAAATCAACTTAAAAGGTCAACCATAGCCTGCCTGGTGGAAAAGCCATGTCTTCAGGTTGCGGCGGAAGGAGCAAAGGTCTGGGGCAGTCTGAAGTTCTGTGGGCAAAGCGTTCCACAGGGTCGGGGCTGCCACAGAGTAAGCTCTCCCCCTGGGTGCCACCAGCTGACATTGTCTGGCTGTAGGCACCCTGAGGAGGCCACAAAGATAGCCAGGGAAATGATTGAAGCTTGAGAAACAGGCCCTTTGTTGCTCAACATGAATGCTGTTTTACCACCAGCTTATCACGTACTTATGTGCCAAGGACTTGGAAGCACAGGAAACTACAGCACAAAGAAACAACAGCCAACTGCCGGCCATTAACACACCAATCAACCACATAATGAAAGCACCACATAAATATAAAGCATAGAATAACCCAAAGCACATATTCTGATAGAGAGAAGTTCTCTGAGAGTGGACTCCAGCACGAATCTGAAAACTCAGAAGACTAAACCTCTGGTCCTGGTTACCAACCTAGATTGGATCTTGCAACATTATCCTGCGACAAATGTATTTGCCTTTATTTGTGTTCAGTCTTTATTAAACTGCATCAGGATTTTCACCCACAAATTCATGAAAAAAATGTATATTAATTGGCTTCCCCATCTCTGATAATTGTTGGGGTTTACCCAAATAGCCCTCCTCTCCATGCAATCCTAAAGCATTTTTTGTGGTGGCCCATATGATAGCAGTTCCCAACTTTTTCCAACTGATCATGACAATAATGATGATGACAATTATTTCTTCTTCTCCTTCTCTTTCCTGCTGCCTCTTTCTCTCTATTGCCACACATTTATTTCCCTATTTTCTTCCTAATTTTTCTCAAAATTCTCCTACTGCATTCAAACTCCTCTGCATATGCTTGTTAACTTGGGGAAAAATGGGGAGGCATATTGGTGAAGGCACAAAAAGCTGCATGAATCCTCTACTTGAGTGCCAACAAATAACTCAGTCTGTTAGCTTACTAAATCATGATGCATGATATGGTTTAAACAACATGACATTTGTAAACCTTCCTGAGCCTTTAGAGGTGATTGCATGCATGCATAAAGAAATAAGTAGGGCTGCCAAGCTTTCTTCAATGAGTGTGATCAATTCCATTGTCCATTGCAACTCTTGGCAAATATTCCCTTTAAAAATGTGGACCTGTAATCTTCACTAGTGTGGGAAATAAGTATCTTTCATCAACCAGAATGATACCAATGAGCAATATACTCATAAAACTTTTACTCTGCCTTGACCAATGTCATGCATTTTGTTTTCCTTGCTTAACTACTTTGCACCATTGCAAAGTACAGTATTTTCTTAGGATTGCTTTATATAGGAGAAAAGAGAGAAAGGGCAGAAGATTTTTTACCTTTATAAATAAAAATATCACCTCATATTTCTTAACTTTATATTTTCAGCAACTTTTGTCCAAAAAGAACCTCTGATTAGCCAGATGTTTAGATGGGATTTGGCATTGAGTTCTTCCCAAAGACATGGGATAGGCAGATATTGTTCTTGGATGGTGTTAAAGTATTGATACAGCTCCAAGTAGAACTACCTTTTCCAATTGATGGATGGTCTTTTTATCACTAATGATGGTGGTCAAACAGTGGTGGGTTGCCCCCCGGTTTGGTCCGGTTAGCACGATCCGGTAGCGGTGACATTGTGAGGTCACCAAACCAGTCTCTGCATCCCAGACCTGGGCCCACCCACGTGCCCAAACTTACTTTTTTCAGGAAAAACTTTTAAAATAGCACTCTGCGCATGCATGCGCATGCGCGTACACGAAGAGAACCAGTAGTAAAGGTAAGTAGAACCCACCCCTGGGTTCAAATGATACTTCATACATTTTAGGATTGTACCCAAGGCACCTACTATTAGTGATACTATCTTTGCTTTCTTTTAGCACAGTCATTTGACTTCTATTGGCAGGTCTTCCTATTTTCTGATTTTCTCCAGTTCTTTTTTCTTTTATTCTGCTATATCCAATTATTATTTATGGATAGTCTACAGTTATACAGGTAGTCCTTGACTTACAATCATAATTCAGCCCAATTTTTTTTTTGCTAAGGGGGCAGTTGTTAAGTGAGTTTTTCAACCTTTCTTGCCACAGTTGTTAAGTGAATGTAGTTGTACAGTTAGTCACATGGTTGTTAAATGGATTTGGCTTCCCCATTGTCTTTGCTTGTCACACATTTGTAAAAGGTGATCACAAGGCCCTGGGATGCTGCAACAGTCGTAAGTGTAAAAAATAGTCATAAGTGACTTTTTTCGATGCAGTTGTAACTTCAAATGGTTATTAAATGAATTGTTGTAAGTTGAGGAATACCCATACTCACAGTTTAAGATGGGTGGAAATGTAATAATTTAATCATTCTTAACCATTAAGTTATTATTATTATTTCACTTGTATACACTACTTACCTTTGTTGCCACTTGATCTGGAATGCAATCTATTCTTTCAGGAAGAGGAATAACTGGGCAAGTAGGTGAAAAGGCTAGAAATAAATAAATGTATTATACCAGTCAGTGAATAACAACAATACCACCAACAGAAATAAATAGGCACTGCAAATGCAACAATCAAGTATTTTGTTAATTAACAAATTTGAGCAATCCTCGCTAGATGCTATGGCAAAAATAGTGTTTATTTCAATTATTAAATTTTAACAAGATTCAGACACTGTCTAAAACAAGCCCTACCTTGAATGTGATATTCAGATGCTTACCAGAACTGTGGTGATTCATTCAGAGACTGTGCATGTATCAGTATATATAGATATCAGATAGAAAATACATTTAATATTTAGAAGAGAATCAAATAGGTTGATGTAACCTTCTTTTCTATCTATGAATCACCATGCCTTATTAGCGTCCTTATTCTGAAGAACATACTAAGCCTGAATTAAGTCCAGTATGTTGAGTGACTTTACCGAAGTTAGTTTGGGATTGCAGACTAAATGCTGCTTGAGCTTGTTTGCTGATTTGTTTATTGCCATTTAGATAGTATTCCAACTCTCAAATTTCAACTCTGAGCAGCTTACATACATTTAATAAAAAATCAGCTTCCCAAAGGACCCAGCCCAGAATCATTCAGTATTAAAGCCATTCCATTCTCTACCCTGACCTGATGCCAAGGAGAAAAGCCAGGTTTTAATGGTCTACAGAAGACCAACAGGAGACATTTGCAACCTGGGTACTCAAGCCCTCCAATATGCCAAAGGCAAAGCTGCCACATGCCACTTTTTTATCGAACCTGATCAGATATAAAACACCATGTCCATCCAGACAAGAATCACATTTAATTCTATTAGTGAGAGCACCCTATTGTGAGAGTCTTTAACAGTTGACTATCTGCAGTCTAATACCACATGTAGCTGTACACAGCTGTTCCTGCTCCACCACTGGTTCATCACATAGTCCAGAATGGCATTCTTCGTATTCCAGTCAATGTTCCACTCTCAGTTCACATAAACTTGCAACTTCAACATTCTCTCTGGCCTCAACATTGACTCTGGCCTCAGCAACTCCTGAGCTCACATCAACATACAAATACAATCTTCTTTTTTTATTTGACCTTCTGGCCAGTATTAACACTCAGTGGCTAGCTAGATTAGTGCCTGAAGTTTCCTTGGCAAGATTTCAGAAGTGGCTGGCCATTGCTTCCTTTCTAGGGCTGACAGTTACAGGCTCAAAGTCACCCAGTTGCCGTTGTGCGTAAGGCAGGATAAGAATTCACAGTCTCTTTGTTTCTAGTCTGGTGCCTTTAACTACAACACCAAACTCGTTTTCAACTACTCCTACAGCCTGTCATTAACTCAGCCTTTGATCTCAGTACCATCACAATAAATAAATAACATCACTCTATTAGTAACTATATCATGCCTATTTTTAAACAAATTCTACTTCTTACCCTTACAGGCTATTTTCAATTACATAATATACACTGCACAGAAAATGTGGCTTAATATATTATTTTATTGATTACAGTTTTGGAAATAAATAGTTGAAATAAATGTTATAAACATTTATATGATATAATATAAATGAATGTTACTATTGTCTACTGTACCTTTCCTTTTTTCTGCTTAATAAAATGCAATAATGTTATTCTGAGGTCTACATATTCTAATATTAGTATAAGCACATGTCCTCATAATTTGATTACCCATTTTAAAGCAATTATACAAATAAATAACTTGGTTCTGTCCCAGAGTATTTTGTACGTACTTTCATCTAGGGAGCATTTTATCATAATCTGTTTATTCTACCATGATACATTACTTTTGCAGAGACTAGCAACTGTTTCACTGCATAGTTGAAACAAATGACTTGCATTTAAGCAATTTGTCTGAAATATGCAGTGAACCAGATTACCAGTTTTGTAAAATAATTAATCATAAGTATTTATAAAATTTGTGAGTATGTCATCACACACACACACTCATTGTTATAGTGTATATACGTATATATGTATGTGTCTAGGAAATAATGATGTAATAACTGAATGAGATGTGAGCATTTTAAATGTTATCACAGTAAAATTACAAATATAGTTCTGATATTTAACTCATACTAAAAATTGCCACAATGCAGTAGTGAAATTTATTTTTTTTACTACCAGTTCTGTGGGCATGACTTGGTGGGTGTGGTGTGGCTTGATGGGTGTGGCAGGGGAAGGATACTGTAAAATATCCATTCCCACCCCACTCCAGGGGAAGGATACTGCAAAATCTCTATTCCTACCCCACTCCAGGGGGAAGGATATTGCAAAATCTCCATTCCCACCCCACTCTAGGACCAGCCAGAGGTGGTATTTGCCAGTTCTCCGAACTACTCAAAATTTCTGCTACCGGATCTCTAAAACCTGTCAGAACCTGCTGGATTTTACCCCCGCCACAATGACTGTGTATTGCTTATTATTCTTCTTAAATGCTTCTCTATGCCCAATGGGTGAAAATTGTTGATTTATCCTTTTTATCTGTATCTGACACTCTTTCTATAGGCCTATGGTCAAGCAATAATTTAGTTATTTACTTCAACTTCCAGAAAACCTTAGATATATTGTTTAACTCTCAAAGGTTCCTTTGGTTAATTACAGGAATACAACTTTATGCATTTTACATTATTATGAAAATTATAACAATAGTAACTAAGCATTAAATTCCTTTTGGCAAATGCCCTCCCCCACCCCCTTATTTTTTTTAAAAAAAAAGTTGTTTTATACAACGGCATTACCAACTCAACTACACCTAACGGCTCATATCCAAAGCTCAGTTAATGTGGTGTCTGT
Source organism: Grayia smithii (assembly GCA_032468115.1). Taxonomy (NCBI): domain Eukaryota; kingdom Metazoa; phylum Chordata; class Lepidosauria; order Squamata; family Grayiidae; genus Grayia; species Grayia smithii. The sequence goes on from JANHFM010002294.1 coordinate 155,880, forward strand.
TCTGGCTAGCTGTCAAAGATGTCCTTATTTCCTATGCAGGGAAGACAGCTTCCCCCACCCTTCCATTTTCACTGTCATCAGTTGTTGGGAAACAGATCCATCAATACAGCACTGTTGTAATGTCAACACTTTGATGGATGAGTAGACTCACAAGTTTAACCATTTTCTTCTAAAACTTTCTCCACCTATTCACCCACCTATTCACCTTTGCACCCACTCGAGAAACGAAGTTCTAAAAAGCAACAGGTGAAGAGGAAAGACTTTACCCATCAGACCTGGGCACCTGAGTAGAATCACACCAAATAGCTATCAGAGCAAATATACCTGATGATATATATGGTTGCAGGGGGCAACTTTTGATTTGTCAGCCTCTGTTTGAGGAGCTTTTGAACATGTGTTTATTGCTTTTCCAGAGGACTGCTAATCCCATATTTTTTGGACTACCGGAAGAGTAAATTCACATTCAAAAGCACCAGATGTGGGATTTACATAATTTTCCTACCAGTTGGCCCAGCATTGAAAATGTGAGCATGCCCGCCCACCTCCGCGCATGTACCTGGCCTTCCATGCACACGCTTTGCTCACGCGTATGCCTTCTCGACATGTGCCCGGTCTCAAAAATGTGCCTAAATAGGACAGTATAGAACCGTGGCGGGTGGGCAGGTCATCATACCTCCGTGAGATTGGGGCTTGGAAAGAATTTCCACAGGTGATTGTGTTTTGAATTTTTAACCCCAATATACCTACCCTACTTTAATTCCTATGGGTTTCATATTTCAAAATGACAAATGATCAAAGGCAGAAGAAACACCAAGGCTCACCCAAAGGCATGATTATATGTTCACACCTATGTTCTGAAAATCACGTGAGAGATATTTAAGAATTCTTTTAAAAGATTTTGTGGAGCCATTGAAGCCTTCTTGTGAATATAAGTCAAGGAACTTTGAATAACATTACCTTTAAGACCGGAATAACCTGTTGCTAGAAGTACAATCAAAGCGATGGTTATGATGAGTAGCAAAAGGAAGAAAGTTATCAGGGAGATTTCTAATCCAGTAAATTTCTTCTTTCCCATCTAGAGAGGAAAAGAGAGAAACAGATATTATATCCCCCATATATATATATATGAACATGCATCATAAATTTAACTCAAGCACTTGCTTTCAAAACATGTATCCCTTCATCCAAATAATTAAAACATAGCCAACAATACTAAACTTGTGTTCTTTACCACAGAACTTGCAAGAAAACATTGTGTTTATGTTGTGTGAATTACAACAACTTTGTTCAAACTAGCATTTTAAAAGGTTTATTTTTAATCACTAAAGCTTCTCTCAAGGATTAAGAGTCAAGGGTCAAAGGTTCTTTCAGTGAAAGCAAAACCACATTTATATGTGTAGGTTTTTTCCCTGTTATTAGTCCCTTTCTTGCCAGTTGATAATCATTGAAGAAAAACTTACTGAATACACATGCACACATTACATATACATAGAAACATAGACCATCTAGAATCTAGAATAAAACCTACCAATGCGGGGAAAAGAGCCTTTAGCAAAAGCAATATATAAGCACTTAGACTTACAGTATATACTGCTTCACAGTGCTTTACAGCCCTCTCTAAGCAGTTTACAATGTCAACATATTGCCCTCAACAATCTATTTTGCTCATTTTACTACATTTTACTCAGGGGTGGGTTTTACTTACCTTTACTACCGGTTCTCGCTTCGCTCGCATTCATGCCGAATGCGTGCTACACACATGCACACAAACTTCTCTCCTTGAAAAAAACTCATAACAAGCACTCTGCTTGTTATGAGTGCGCAGAGCAGAGCAGAGCAGAAAAAAGTAAGTACGGTTGCATGGGTGGGCCCAGATTCCGGCTGCGGAGAACCAGTTTGGTGACATCACACCGTCACCGCTACCGGATCACACGAACCAGGCTGAACTGGGAGCAACCCACCACTGATTTTACTACTACAATCTATTGCCCTTGTTTTACTGAGTCAGAAGAATAGAAGGCTGAGTCAAGCCTTGAGCCTAGTGAAATTTGAACTGCCAAACTTCTGGCAATCAGCAGTCAGCAGAATTAGCTTGCAATACTACATTCTAACCAGGGGTGAAATCCAGCAGGTTCTGGAGAACCAGTAGTGGAAATTTTGAGTAGTTTAGAGAACTGGCAAATATCATTTCTGGCTGGTCCCAGAGTGGGGTGGGAATGGAGATTTTGCAATGTCCTTCCCCCAGGAGTGGGGAGGGAATGGGGATTTTGCAGTATCCTTCCCCTGGAATGGGGTGGGAATGAAGATTTTGAGTATCCTTCTCTTGCCACATCCACCAAGCCACGCCACACCCACCAAGCCATGCCCACAGAACCAGTAGTAAAAAAATTTGGATTTCACCACTGCCACAGACAGTAGTTCAATCCTGACAGGGCTTGAAGTTAACTCAGCCTTCCATCATTTCGAGATGGGTAAAATGAGGATTCAAATTGTTGGGGGAAATATGCTGACGTTGTAAATGGTTCAGATCATGTTGTAAAGCACTACCGAGTGGCATATAAATCTAAGTGCTATTGGTAAAGAATAACAAATGAGCAAATACCAATATTAGTTGGTATAGTACCAACTAGTACTATACTATCAGGAATGAAATAGCAAACCCTGATCCCAAATCATAAGCTTCAAGATATTAGCTTCTAATATCTGATTTCCTTTGCAACAATTACACTGCCAAAGTTTGAGATTCAAAGGGAAATATGTTCATTATTTTTTTTTGTCTTTTTCTTGTCTCATGTCTATGATTCTTTGTTGTTTTCATCTCTTCAAATCAGTTTTTGATTCCTGACAACTGCCTGGAGTAGTCCCTGCAGTTTTGCTGGCAAGTTTGTTTGTTTTTTTGGAAATGATTTGTCATTGCCTCCTTCCTAGGACTAAGAGAGAGTGACTGGTCCAAGATCATCCAATGTGTTTTATGCCTCAGAAAATTCTGGAATTCATTGTCTCCCACTTTTTAGGCTGGTGCCTTAACTACTACACTAAACTGGCACTGCTACATAGATATCTTTTTTTAATATTGAAACTTTAAACAATGTTTAACTCATATATCTGCATTATTGCATTTTACTGAAGCAACTAGGCTGTTAACTCACTGAGGAGCATTGACTGAAGTGGCATTTCAGTGCTAGCAATACATAAAATTGAATGGAAAAAAATCTCTCTAATTTTTTCAGGCTGCAGATACTGTATACGGTACACCATATTTGTGCGCAGACTCCTGGATGAAAAGAATATTAGACAGGTGGGTGAAGGAGTCTAGTGATCTGTGACAAATTGTACTTCAATCATTTTAATATATCGTACTCATGAGACTATATGATTTCAAGCATATATCACCTTAGAACAGTCTCTTATCAAGATCATAATGACTCCATGCTGTAAGACAAAAGCATCTGGCCACATTAGAGTTATTTCACAGTCAGGGAGATCACCTTGGATCCCCAACAAAAAATGAGTTGAAAGTTACATCTTGTACACTATACAAATATGCCTTTGTTTTCTGATTTCATTCTTTCCTTTCCTCTTTCCTCCCTCCCCTTTGCTTTCTTTTGTTTTATGCTGTTCAGTTTTAGACTTCAAACCAGAGGACAGAGACTACTGTTATTGATCTGTAGGCTGTTCTGGAGTCTTTCTGGTGAAAGAATGGGATTCAAATGCTTTAAGTACATAAATGTTAGCTTTTAGGGAGTCCCTGGAGTAAGTTCTTATATTTCAAAGAGCTCTTCAAAATTGTTGAGTTTGATGTTGGTTGGCTATATTGCAACCAAATCACAATGATTTATACTTCAAAGCATCAGAACAAAATAGATACACACAGAGAGGTTTTTACAGCTCTGTAATAATATTAGGATATACCCACTTGTCTTAATTAAATATGTAACAAAATTATTTTGACTGGTAATGACCTTTATTCCAAATACTGTGATGATGATCCAAACAGATTTTCATTATAGCTTCATGTTTAGAACCGAGGCTTTAATTTCTGAAAGGGATGCTATCAAGACCATCTTGTGTTTAAAGAGTTTAAAGTACGAGAAGGCATATGAGCTTATTCAACCTCTGCAAAGTTTATGCTAAGGTTGCTTAAATGCCACTTTTACTGCAATCTTTACATATTGTTTCCTGGGCTTATCTGTGGATGTAGTTTGATCAAGCTACAATTCAATATCATTGTATTTTAGTTCAATTCGGTCTCTCAGAGAGGGCTGTGAAGTACTATGAAGTGGTATATCAATGCTATTGCTATTGCTATAATTCTTTGTTTCAGAATTAAAAAAATAATATAGAATTACCTATTTAGGTCAATTCAAATTCCAAAAATTTCAGAATATCTAGTGGCTGGGATCATTATAAGGGTTAAAGCAGGAATGAACAACTTTTTATGGATAGAGAACTACAGCTCTTTTTTTTTTTTTTAAGAAATCACAGTGTGATTTCTAGTGCGGAATGTGCAGATTTCATATTAGATTTAATTCTCCTATACCAATCTCTTAATAACTATGATAAAATTGTGAATTATTTGCAAGGTTGTATGTTCTTTCCATGTTCTTCTATCTGAGTAATTTATTTCTTTAATATTCTAATCATGTTATCAGATTATATACGCATTACCGGTATATATGCTAACTGTTATTTACTCATAACTGTCATGGCCCATTCTCAGTCTGATGCTGAAGAAGCTGTTCCACAGACTGAAACGTCGGCCACATGAAGGACAAAGCCAGGAATCACATAAGACTGATCAAACAGAGGTGTCACCTGAGCAGCTGAAAAAATCAGATGAGGATGACATAAAGACTTCTCAGTCTCCATACAAGATTAATGAAGAGGAGAGCAGAACAATGAAGGTCTATTAGGCTCCTAGCCAAGCAAAGGAGTAAACCTTCTAATTAGTGACAGCTGGCTGCAGCTTTATATATGAAACAGCTCTGAGCATATTTTCTTTGCTAGAAGCAATGCCTGACCACATGATTTCTGTTCGTGTATTACTTCTGGATGTAGATTCTATCCATGAACCCACGCCCACACATGAACTTTGGAATGGCTGAAAACCTCAGCCTTGGATCGAGGTTGTATGATTCTCCTGCACACTGGTTGTAAAACTTAGCAGGCAAGTCTTTGCATTGTTTGCATTCCTTTGCTTCACTGATAACTCTTGAAAATCTCCTGAGAAATGCATGTATAAGTGTGTTGAAACCTGAAGCTGGACACCTAACCATATTTTATGCATATATAGGAAACTCTGTGACTTCAATCTCTTATTTATAAGGGAAGTTCTGTTTGTGTTAACTCTGGTTTGTGTTAAGGCATATGATGTGAAAGTATGGCTAAGTAGGGGAAGGGAAATAATTTATCAAAAAGAAAGACGGGTGGAAAGTAGCATGCACTCTTACTCTATGGTTTATATATAATGTTATATGAAACCAAGTTCTACCAAAACTAATCTTATATATTTCTTGAACTAGGATGATATTTCTGTGCCAGAAAATGCCCTACAATTTGGAATTCAGTACATGATTTGGAGTAATCCCATAATCAGTTTTCAATCACATTCAATAGCTGCTCTTTGATCATCTCAGAAAACAATTATGTTGTAAGTATTGAATGAGACCTTTTCTTATTCTCCACTTTTTAACAATATGCTGGATGGTGCCTCCTGGAAATTCTGCATGGATTTGAATTTTGATAAAATAAGTACAGAAAACATAAGCTTGTGAAATTTTCTCTCATTAAAAAAATTACCTTCCAGTCTTTTTTGTATTAGATGAACAATATTTTTCCTCAAAGCAGATCTCAAAAATCTTCATCTAGTCTTGCAGGACAAAGAAATGATCTGCTTTTGATAAGCAGGCCCTTGAACAACGAGAACAGAGGGTTACAAGAGCAGCTCTTAAAAAAAGAGAGGAAGAGCAAATGAAAAGACAAGAAGAAGAAG